>JAZKJV010009318.1:0-307910 GCA_037367405.1 Ottelia alismoides
TAAAGACCCCTCAGATTTTGTAATATTGCATTTTGGTCCCCGCCAGGTCACGTGCGCTACGCACGTGACTTGGCAATTTGCAAAGGGGCCCCAGATTGTTCTCCTATTTAGTTGTAGTCCTAAAACTTCAACCTGCAGTTATAATATTTTGGACCAAATAGAAATTTAGCCCTCAGACTTTTGATAATTGCAGATTCGTCCCTACCAGGTCACGAGTCCCGTGCACGTGACCTTGGCAACTTTGCGGGGAAGGGCTTGAAGGTTTTAATATTTATGTTCACTCCATTGATATTTTAATGAGGTTGTATGTTTTTTTGATAATTTGCAGGAAAAGCCCCTGAATTTTTGTCTATTTACATAAATACCCCTGCTAGGCCTTTTATTTTTGTATGCTTTGTCTATTTATTGCATGCATTTCCAATACCTCAAAAATTCCACAAAAATCATCTTAGACTCCTATTTAGTGCATATTCACACCATATTTTTGCATTTCATTTTTGTTTCATTTTAATATTTATTAAAAATAAAAAACATGATTTTAGCAACAGTTTGCATTAGAAAATACCAAAAAATATTAAGACACCTCGAAAAAATCCAAAAAAATCACCTATTGTGTATTTTAGTGTCTTCTAGTATCACTCCAAAAATCACTAAAAATTTCAAAACAAAAACCTTAAAAATTAGAAAACACCTAAAAACTTCATAAAAATCTAAAAAAATCATAGAAAAATCCTAAAAATATAAACTCAGGTTCTTAGTTTCCTTATTTTATTGTCTTTTATTTAAAATTAATTTGGGAAAATTTTTTGACTGTTTGCTATTTTCATTCCCTTTTTAAGTTCGGCCAGTAGCTTATTCACTGTTTTCTCTTATTTTGCCTTTTAAAAATACCAAAACATTTAGAAAAATCCCCAAAATCACATAAACACTATAAAAATCTAAAAAGACCAAAAACATTTTATTCCCTGATTTTTGAGTATTTTTACCTATTTTTATAAATACTCTATCCCTCTTTCTCTTATATTGTATATATATTCTATTATTAAAAAAAGAAAATACAATAATATAAAATATAAAAAGAAAATATAAAATCAGAAAATCAAAAACCAAAATATAAAATTAAAAATTAAAAATCAAAATAAAAAAATATAAAACTAAAAACCCACAAAAAATTTTGCATATTTGTAGACATTTAATCACATCAGAATTTGCGTGCATCATTGCCCGATCTATCCTGCCTTGCTCCTTGAGTTCGACACTCTACACATACTTACACTATACACCTATTTGTAGATTTAAAATAAATTTGACTCCACATTTATTTGTCATTGCTTGATTTATTATTGTGGGTTCATTGTTGATTAAATACGGGATTTTGAAGTGGTCAACACACCGACTGTTGATTCGCCTTGTGAATCAATACGACCGCTCTCCATTCCGTGTTTATCAATGGACGCGGATGGCGACTCCTCTCCTCCGATGGTGGTAGACGTCGATGGTGGCGGACGCGGTGGAGATATCGGTCGGCGATGAGTTTCAAGCGCGATGGAGGTGCTGCATCGAGCAACGGTCGGTGGTGAAGTGGTTGTGGCCGCGATTGTGAGGTAATGCATGGATTTACATTGTGGTTTAATAATTTACATAATTGACCTTTCGATTTACATATTGATTCACTTTTTTACAAATCTCATTGTTGTTTTATCTTATTTGCAGAGCTCTCCAGGAATTTTACAAAAATACACGATACAGTTACAAAAGATCACACAAATTTTACAAAATGAATATATACGTTTACAAAAAAAGACCGAAGTTTACAAAGAGGATAATTACTCTTACAAAAATTCATTGGAGTTTACAAAATGAATGTACCCATTTACAAAACGGAAATACCAATTTACAAACGAAAATGTGAAAAACAAAATCATTAACGAAATTACAAAAAGAATTTACATTTTCACAAAAACTCGCGGACGTTTACAAAGATATGGTTGAACCTAATTCGTTCAGCGCAAAATTGGAAAGCAACCAGATATAGTATTATTCAAAAATACCAAATCCAGAAAACATTAAAATGTTAATTCAAATCTATTAAATGAAATTCGAATTTACAAAAAAATGAGATGACGGAAATACCCTTATGGATAATATTTTTGATGCAACCGACAGATTGTGATCTGATGAATCTGATTGATGGCTCACCACAATATTGGTGAGACTCCACCTCATTTGAAAAGGTCCCTATATATATATATATATATATATATATATATAATATACACACATAAATGCAAAAATGAAGGTTGAGGAATACAAAGAATACATTATTGTATCCTAAAAACAAATGGAAATATAAAATAAAATGATTCAGATATCAATAATAACAAAAGTATTATACAGAATGACTCAAATATAACATGGTTAAGGTGATTTACATATATATATGTGTATGTGTCATATCAATTGCATCAATAATGGTGAAGGAAGCTATATTAGTGCAATTATAAATATAAATTTATAGTTATATTTACCTGTAATGTGAACATAAAAGTACGAATATGAATATTCGTGAATATCAAAATGATACTTACATCAGTATCTATCTTAGAAAATATATAAATATAAATATCAAAATCTATATAAAATAAATAGAGTTAATTACAAAAAAAAAGTCTGACTATGCATCTATACTCAATTATGAACCTTATTTCTCAAATGTGACAAAGATGGACTCGTTCTTATTTTTTTCTCAAATGCAAGCTTCGCTCAGCTTCCAGGTCTCTTTTATGCCGGCTTGGGGGTAACGCCCACTTTGAGTCTCCATAAAAATTTATATTATATCTTCATGTTATATAAACACATAAAAATTTCAACTTCTGCTCAATATTCCAATAATGCAATCACATTAAAACAGCTATTCACTTTTTCAAATTTCAATACAATCATGTCATCCATTTTTTTCAAATTTCAATATAATTACATCACACAAAACCCTCAATTGTAAATCCATCAACCAAGTACCAAAACATAAACACCAGATAACCCACAAATCAAACACACACAAAAATTAAGATATTTAAATTGGAATCTATGCACAGTTGAGGTCATTAATTGCAATTACCCTAAATAAATAAAATACGGACGAAAGCGTCCAATCAGTGGAAATAAATGACCGGTTGAGCCCACACACCAACCCCGTTACCCCCACACACATACCATTACCATCTATAACTAAACCGGCGGCTCCAAACCACAGTGTCCTCCTTCCCATCTACCGGCAGATCCAACACCTCACATTCGCCATCGGAACACCTGCTCCCCCCTCTGATCCGCATGGCATCCCTCGTTCTGCTCTTCTCCGAGTTCCTCCGCCGCGACGATGCTGACCTCGTAGCCGCACGCCGGACCAACACTCCTGAAGTCCTCTCCCGCTGCAGCGCCGCTCTCTTGGAGAAGGGAAGGCCTCGCAAGGAGGTGAAGGGGGCGAGGAAGGCCGGCGATGACTGCGGAATCTCGCGGGTGGACGAACTGGGGGAGATTAGGTTCTCGTTGGAGTCCATTTGGCCTTAGCTGGAGCTCGCAGATTAGGGTTCTAGAGTTTTTCGTTTCTCTCTCTTTTTCCTGTCTTTGTTTTGTAAGTGGTTATTGGCGGTTTAAGTATGTCTTTCTTGGTGAATTTGCAAGAATGCCGTTGGAATTTTGATGAAATGTCTGGAAGTCCCCATATAATATAGGGATATTGACATCCATAATCTTGAGTAATTTCGTAATTACCCCGGAAATTATCTATAATCACGAGTTACACCCAGACCCATGAATAAATACTCTGTTTTACACCCATAACTTTCGCTAGTTTTATTCATTATTTCAACCATATAAGTGAGTTAATCTAATCAATACACGATCTGATGGCTAGAAAAAATCAAAAGTAAAAAGAAAAGAAAAGAGTTTCTTCCAGACGGAGGAGGACTTCCAGGCAGTCGTGTCGGAGGTGACGAAGGTTTCGAGAGGAGCTTGCAGGCGAGGCGCGGGCGGGGACTTCTGCAAGCGATGGCGACGTTGGGGTGGGTGGTTGCAAGGCTTGGGGGTATTTTAAGAGGGACTCAACGGTGGGATGGGCTTCGAGCTTCGAACGGTGGGCGGGCGGGGGGGGGGGGGGGGGGGGGGGGGGGGGGGTTTGATTTGTGGTCGGGGTCGAGGGTGCAGGGGGCTCTTGTAGGCGAGAAGGTCGGGGGCAGAGGGGGGATCTTACAGGCGGTCAGGGGAGGGGTGCCCTGACATGTGCAGGGGGCTCTTGCATGCGGTCGGGGGAGGGGTGCGGGGGCACTTGCAGTGCAGACGGTCGGGGGCAGGGCTACGAGAGGCTCTTGCAGGCTGTTCGGGGAAGGGTGCAGGGGGCTCTTGCAGTGCAGGTGGCTGGAGCTTGCGGGGGGGTTGGGCTGGAGCTTGCGGGCGGAGGTACGTGCAGAGGGAGCTCTGCGCGCAAGCCCTGAGGATTATGGAGAGGTGGTGGCAGAGGGGTGGTTGTCAGAACAAGCGGATGAGCGGAAGGTAAGCCGAAGGAAGGAAGGGAAGCCAGCCAGCAACGCTTCCTTAGCCTCCTTCCTCTCTAGAATGGCATCATGTTGTTTGATCTACATAAGGACATCATGTTATAAATTTGTTGTGTCTCGAAGGGTAAAATTATCAACATATGACTTTTTCCGTCAGATTTAACGGGGAATTAACACGGAACTTAACACAGAGTTATATCATGTAAAGGTTCAGCATTATTCAGAGTTCTGGATGTAATTCGTGATTATTAAAAATTCATAGAATAATTATAAAATTACTCAAGATTATAGGTGTAAATATCCCTGTGAATTACTGATCGGATGTGTTACGGACGAAAGCTGCTCGATCTTTTAACTTATAGAGAGAGAGAACTAAAATTAAGTCAGATGACTTGTAGACTAATAAAGGTGTTGACGTGTCCATCTCCGCTTCTAAATATGAATAGAAATGCACGTACATATATTGATGGATATAAAACGTGCTATTATATCCTTACAAACCAATACCAATACAAAAAGATGCAGTTAATAACAAAAAATACTCTGACAAAATTAATTTGTCGTATACAAGTATGGAATATACAAATTTACTAAATGCATTTTTTTATAACAATTAAATCAAATACATGAAAAATGTATAAAATTATGTTATAGATACTTGCAAATAAATCGAAAACCTTAGTTATATATTAAAACGAATATGTGGTTGCAGATATTTGCGGCTATCAAATTGATATCAGTATTACAGTCTATTTTAAAACATATGTTGATCCAGATATTAAAATTAATGTAAGAAATATGTATATAATAAGGGGAAAATGGATTTGTCCCTTATTTCTGCAATTTTTTATTTTCTTTTGTAAAATATCACCATGTATATTCACTAATAATGTTACTCCAATATGTCATTCGAATTTCGTCAGAAACAAAGACTCATATACCCTTCATATAGAACATGTAATTTTAACGATCTAAACAGGGTTGCGATGGAAGGCATAGGAGTCTTCACTTCTAAAATTCGAATGCCATATCGGAAGAATATATATATATATATATGGGAAAAAAAAGATGCACCCGGTGGTGCAGCCAACTAGGTGCACCCGAGCATTTTTCTCGTTGGTTTTTTATTTTTTTGAATGAAACATATGGGGATTTACTTAGCTTATTTGAGTGGAATATGTGTTTCAAATTTCATGCAAAACAAACAATCCTAACATGTTCATCTAGATATGGTTCAATTTCAATAATTCTGAGATCGTTAAAATGTGATAGTCTTGATGGAAATGATAGAAGTGTCGAATTAAGTTGAAATTGGTATGATATCAAGGTGATATATAGTAATTTAAATCCTCCTAGGTTTCATTTCAAAAGCTTAAAAAATCAAGGAAAAAATGCCCGGGTGCACCTAGTTGGCTGCACCCCCAGATGCAGCTTCCTTTTTTTGAAAATTTCTTCCGTAGACTTTCATCACTATATCCCTATATTATGTCATTAAAATTTCGTGCGAAACAGAGACTCGTACGGCCTCCATCCAGACAATCATCTTTTAACGGTAACAGAATTGCTAAAAATGACCCGTCTAGATGGAGGCCGTAGGAGTCTCTGTTTTGCACGAAATTTATTGACATAATATAGGGATATATTAATGAAAATCTACATAAGAAAATTTCAAAAAAAATCCGGACGAAATGGGACGGGAGGAGCCGAGTTAGCTCCCCCCATGGGGGGCAACCTCATTTTACCCTATATATACCTTATTTGGGCAATTTTTTTATTTTTTGAAAAATAACACCATGTACATTCATCCCTATATCCCTCCTATATACCATTCGAATTTCGTCAGAAACAGAAACTCCTACGTCCTCCATCCGGACAGTAATTTTTTAACGGTAACAGGATTTTTTTAAATCGATATCATCGAGATGGAGGCCGTAAGAGTCTCTGTTTCTGACGAAATTCGAATGGCATATAGGAGGGATATATGGATGAATATACATGGTTTTATTTTTCAAAAAAAATAAAAAAGAGGCCGAAAAATGGGGTGGGGGCAGCCCCATTTTTTCCATATATATATATATATATATATATATATATATATATATATATATATGAGTGAACATGTGAGAGCATGAGAGCATGCATTCTGGACCACATGATCCAACCAGGAAAGAGAAGATCGGGAGAGAGAAAACAAAATCATGTGGTCGAGAACTCATGCTCTCACTTTTTTTGCTCTCATAGGATCACTCCTCTCTCTCTCTCTCTCTCTCTCTCTCTCTCTATATATATATATATATGGGTAAAATGGGGCTGCTCACAGGGAGTAGCCAACTTGGCTACTCCCACCCCTATTTTTCCCTCATTTTTTTATTTTTTTGAAAAATAAAAGCTTGTATATTCATCATTATATCCCTCTCACATTCTATTAAAATTTCGTCAGAAACAGAGACTCCTAAACCCTCCATCCAGATGTCATTTTTTTAACTGTCGCAGGATTTTTTATATTGACCATGTTTGGATGGAGGCCGTAGGAGTCTCTGTTTCTGAAAAATAGAAAGTGAGAGGGAAATAATGATGAATATACAAATTTTTATTTCCAAAAAAAATAAAAAAATTGAGGGAAAAATAGGGGTGGGAGTAGCCAAGTTGGCTACTCCCTGGGGGCGGCCCCATTTACCTCATATATATATATATAATATATATATATATATATATATATATATATATATATATATATATATATATATGGGTCATATGTGGCTGCCCCTAGGGGCACCCAACATGGCTGCCCCCGCCTTATTTGGGCAAAATTTTTTATTTTTTTTGAAAAATAACATCATGTACATTCATCCCTATATCCCTCCTATATACCATTTGAATTTCGTCAGAAACAGAGACTCCTACGACCTCCATCCAGACAGTATTTTTTTAACGGTAACAGGATTTTTTTAAATCGATACCATCGAGATGGAGGCCGTAGGAGTCTCTGTTTCTGACGAAATTTGAATGGCATATAGGAGGGATATATGGATGTATATACATGGTTTTATTTTTCAAAAAAAAATAAAAAAACGCCGATAAATGGGGTGGGGCAGCCATGTTGGCTGCCCCCAGGGGGCAGCCCCATTTTTTCCTATATATATATATATAGAGAGAGAGAGAGAGAGAGTAGCCAACTTGGCTACTCTCACCCCTATTTTTCCCCTCATTTTTTTATTTTTTTGGAAAATAAAAATTTGTATATTCATCATTATATTCGTCGCACATTCTATTAAAATTTCGTCAGAAACAGAGACTCCTACGGCCTCCATCCAAACATGGTCGATATAAAAAATCATGCGACCTTTAAAAAATGATGTCTGGATGGAGTGCTTAGGAGTCTCTTTTTCTGACGAAATTTTAATAGAATGTGAGAGGGATATAATGATGAATATACAAGATCCAAAAAATTAAAAAAATTGAAGGAAAAATAGGGGTGGGAGTAGCCAAGTTGGCTACTCCCTGGGGGCAGCCCCATTTTACCCTATATATATATGAGGTAAATGGGGGCTGCCTCCAGGGAGTAGCCAACTTGGCTACTCTCATCCCTATTTTCCCTCATTTTTTCATTTTTTGGAAAATAAAAATTTGTATATTCATCATTATATCTCTCTCACTTTCTATTAAAATTTCGTCAGAAACAGAGACTCCTACGGCCTCCATCCAAACATGGTCGATTTAAAAAATCCTGCGACCGTTAAAAAAATGACGTCTGGATGGAGAGCTTAGGAGTCTCTGTTTCTGACGAAATTTTAATAGAATGTGAGAGGGATATAATGATGAATATACAAATTTTTATTTTCCAAAAAAATAAAAAAATGAGGGGAAAATAGGGGTGGGAGTAGCCAAGTTAGCAACTCCCTGGGGGCAGCCCCATTTTACCCTATATATATAGGGCTTATCTAGAGAGCATTGTGTCCATTTGTGACTAAATGAGCCCCCTATAAGAATCATTAGATCCTAATCCTGTGGTTTAAAATAAAAAAATGCAATTGTAATATTTTAGATACCATAACCGTGCTCGCGAAAAACTCGGAGAGTAAGTTCCCTTTTTAACGAGTAATTAGCATTCATTTAATTCCAAAAAAAGTAATCGAGGTTTCTTTCTCAACGAGTCACCGATGACCAACAGAGAAATCCTACCTTCTTCTTTGATGGCGATCTTTGGCTGAAGATCAACAACGAAGATACGTAAGTTTTATTGTATTTTAATGTCTCAATAGAGAACTTTAAAGTTAAATCAGGTAGTTTTAATCTTCTTTCAACGAAAGATAAACCATACTTTAATTTTTTTGATCATTTCATTTGATAATAATAGCATTTTCGATTCCTTAAGAGACTAAAGATCTTGTTGTTGTTACCAATAGATATGTTACGTGTTCTAGACGTTGCTAATACTTACTTTTACAACGTTAGTTGATACTAAAGGAGTATTTCGATCTTACTTTGTGTTACTTTATAGATTACGAATAGTATTACTTCGTGTTACTGGTCTTTCCCTCTAATATTACGAATCGTAGTGCTTACTTTTACATGTTACCAATGTTACAGATCATGATGTTACGAGTTACTATTCTTCCATCCTTCATTACAAATTGTAATAATTCGTGTTAATGGTCGATGACTCATTCTTTATAGGTTATGAATAGTATTACTTTGTGTTACTAGTATTTCGAGTAAATGACGTGAACTCTCCTTACATCTTTGCGAACACGGCCCAAATGGTAAGATTACATTTTTACAAAAAAAAAATATATTGAATCATTTTAGAAATGATATTACAGAACTGTTGAAGAACAAGGTATGGTATTTTCGAAGAAAAATTTATCATTGTTTTGATATTATAATATTGCATTGTTATTGTTACCAAAGTAATAATTAAAATTATTTGATGTATATTATGAAATAACTTATTGATGTTCATTGGGTAACAAAAGCTATTGTTAACTTAAATATCTCTTTGCCTATTTTAAATTTTTATATTATAAAAAATGATCATTTTCTTTCAATGCAGCAATTATTCCAGAAAACAGTCAATTATACGAGTGTAGAAGATACGAACCTTTAAATAATTTATTTTCATGCACAAAGATAATGTTCGAAAACGTAAAGAAGGCTTTTTGTATAATCCATACATCAAATCGTTAGCATCTTCTCGTTACTGACTTTGATGCGAGAAAGTTCATTTCATACAATTCGTTGTCAGGAATGAAAAACAATGGTTGGATGTAAAAAATGGGTAATAATTGAAATTCATAAATTTCATTATATTGATATTTGAAAGAATTTAAATTAATTTGATATTTTATTTTCTTTTTTATTTCAAGGTTGATTGGATGGCTGAATACTTCATGCTATTTATCGGAGAACAATTTGAGAAATGGTCGGTTGTTATGCCAAAAGGGATCCTAAAGCAACCAAATGATTCAATCAACTGTGGTGTTTTTGTAATGAAGTATATGGAATACATTTGCAAAGGATCGGAACCAGACTTTCACATTGAGGATATACTGAGGTTCCACGCCTAGATTGCTTCTATACTACTAAGTTGTGGAGAAAAGCAATGAAGACAATAAGTTCTTCCGTGTTTGTGATTAGAGCATTTTTTTTAAATATGTAAGCTATATGATGTATTCACTTAGGGAAAAAAGTTTAACATTTCTTTGTATACATAATTTTTAATGAATATATCATTTTTGCTTAACATTGGGCGTTCGTTACTTGAGATTGTTGTATGGCTCTATTGATAATCACTGAATCATTGTATAATATCACAGAAGTTACATGTTATTAAAACATGAATTCATGGTTAAAAAACAGTAATAATATGTGTTACTGGTAGTTGTCTCCTTACATTTTAGAAGTTACATAATATTATTAATTAAGAACAAGATAAATGATATAGTAATAGATTTCAATTGAGTAATGTAATGCTACGTGTTACTGATGGTTTACTCAAAATTAATTCTAATATTAACATGATAATAACGGATACTTTCAATGTTACCAATTGATATGTTACGTGTTCTGGTCATTATCTAATACTTACTTTTACAACGTTAGTTGATACTAAAGGAGTCTTTCGATCTTACCATTAGTATTGATACGTCTTACTGGACATCCTCTCAATCTTTATTTTACATGTTACGAATGGTATTACTTCGTGTTAGTGGTCTTTCTCTCCAATATTACGAATCGTATTGCTTACTTTTATATGTTAACAATGTTACCAATTGAGATGCTACGAGTTACTATTCTTTCATCCTTCATTACAAATAGTAATATCTCGTGTTAATGTTCGATGACTCATTCTTACTTCTACAACGTTACATAATACTAAAGAACTCTTTCGATCTTACCAACAGTATTGATATGTCTTACTGGACATACTCATATTGTTTCTTTTACAGGTTACCAATCGCAATGCTTTGAGATACTGGTCTTTCACTCCAATATTACGAATCATAGTGCTTACTTTTACATGTTAACAATGTTACCAATCGTGATGCTACGAGTTACTAATCTTTCATCCTTAATTACAAATAGTAATATTTCGTGTTAATGGTCGATGATTCTTTCTTACTTTAAAAATGTTACATGATATTAAAAGAGTCTTTCAATCTTACCAATAGTATTGATGCGTGTTACTGGACATTCTATCATTGTTACTTTTATATGTTACTAATCGCAATGCTTAGAATTACTGATCTTTCACTCCAATATTACGGATCGTAGTGCTTACTTTTACATGTTACAATGTTATCAATTGTAATGCTACGAGATACTAGTTTTCATCCTTCATTACCTATAGTAAAATTTCGTGTTAATGGTCGTTGTATCATTATTACATTTACAAAGATACATGATACTAAAGGATCATTTATATCTTATCAATAATAATGATACGTCTTACTGGACATCCTCTCATTCTTTCGTTTACAAGTTACTAATCGTACAGATTGGTATTACTGGTCTTTCACTCAACTATTACGAATCGTATTGCTTACTTTTACAAGTTACCAATGTTACTTATCGAAATGGTAAGTGTTATTGATAGTTCTCTCAATATTACTTTTACATGTTACCGATAATACCAAAAACATAGACTTATGTATTCCTCAATATTAATTACGTAATACAAGTCATTAATATGATACAACATGATAAGAAACAAATCACTACTCTCAACATACATTACAAAAGTATGAGCAGAAGTTTAAAATTTATTATATAACTTATATAAAGAATATTCTTTTGGAATAATGAATTATTTGGATCCCATCTTGAGCCATTATTCTCTTCCAGATGCTTAATAGTCGACTCGCCTTTCGTGGAATATCATCTGCATACAAAAAGTATCCATCTGAGGATACATAGATAAAATATTTATTGATGCTCACAAAATTGTTGATGAAATGAACAATAAAATTACAAAATTAATCATACTTTTACAGTAACTCGTATGCATCGAAAGCATCTCTCGTACACCAGAATATTATCTGCATAAAAGATATAACGATCTGTTGTAAGTAAAATATATATATATATATATGATGTTAGAATGCTATTAAAGATTAATGCTTCAAAAAGCATGAAAACAATTACCTCTAATGTTTAACATCAGATTCGGTAGGACAATTTCGTGAATCGTGTCCAGCATTTACTTTATTACATAATTTGCATTGTCTCCGCTTTGCAGCAGTTCCTTCAATAATTGATTTCAATATATTTATACTTCCCTTTGGTCTGCCACTTTTTTCTGATCCTTTAGGTCTTGCTATGTTGGGATTTTTCACATTGTTAACTGACTTGTCAACATTTCCATTTGTGTCATATGAATCTTCAACATTAACAGTATTACTTTTGTTCTTAATAGCTTTTACTGCTTCTGATGCATCTATTAGTACCTTCTTTATATAATCATATACTTCTTGGGTATCATCAGCTTCATTAATGAGTTCGTTAGACAGCACACGTAACTGACTATTGTTGTCTTCTATTATCTTCTTATTGTATAGAGGATAATAACCATTTACCTTGATATCTTTCTTCCATCTATTCAATAGAAGAGAAGAATCGACCTCTAACACATATGTATGTTTTAAAACACTGATGATGTGTCTATATGGAATACCCATTGATTCTATTTTCATACAATCACAAAAGAATTTCTTATTATAAGCATGATAAGTAAGTCTGTTAAAATTTTCAATATTGCTAATAGGATACACCTTGTACTCTATAATATCTTCATCTATTGGAAATGGAATAACATTCAATTCTATTCCTTCCAAAAGCTCCATTTTAACAATGTAAAACATTGTCTTTGTAAAATGCATTGAAAATTGTTTATCAATACTCCGCTGTGTAGCCAACTTTGACTTTTTATTTTCAGTATCATTGTCCATCTTGTTAGCATATTATTTCATTCTATCAACAGCAGTTTGGAATATGATCATGAACTCGTATAGACTATTCAATTGATTGACATTGTTTGACAAAAAGAATTCATGCCCTCACTTATCTGCGTTGTATTCATATCCGCAAAAAAGAAACTTCTCAGATAAATAGGAACCCACTTTCTCCTAATGCGATACATTACGTTGATCCATTTATTTTTTTCTGAATCACATTATGTCACTATTCTGCTCCATTCAGCTTCAAAATGTTCTTCATTTTTTGCGCCCCATATAATTTTATTCAAAGCAGGAATTGCGACATCAGCTTTTTTCGTTAAACGAATCCTCTTCTTCATGTTAGTGTAACATGCCAACCACAGTATCTATGCTTTGTACTGGGAAAAACTTCCCTTATAGCCGCATTAATAGATGAGCACTGATCAATAATTATTGACTTGGGAGGAATCTTAAAAGCCACTAAAAAATTTTGGAAAAGCCATACAAAGGACTCTTTAGACTCATTTATTAAAAATGCATTGCAGAAGAATACATTCTTGTTGTGATTGTTGACACCGCAAAAAGATGCAAAAATTAACTTGTACTTGTTGGTATCATTTGTGGTATCAAATGTAACTGCATCGCCAAACAGTTTATAATCTTCTATAGAATAAGAACCTATCCACATGCAGTGTCTTAAGGATGAATCATCGTCTTGCTTGTACACATAAAAAAATCCAGTGTTATACTTTTACAATATTCAAGCTGTTCCAAAAATATAACCGCATCATGACCATCTATTTTTTTCTTCATATCTCTCTTCAAATTATAAATATCTCTGGCTATAGAGCCAACATGTTCAAAAGGTCCGCCTTTCTTATCCAAAAATGCTATTTGTTTTGAGGTAGGAATGTTAACCTCTGACATGGAAGATAACAAATTCTTTATAACCTTGGTTATTCTCTTACTAGGTCGTAAGTACATCTTTTTGCTGGAGAAACAAGTTTGTGATTATGTTCCTCACCAAAAGATACCACATCCCACTATTTTGACAGTGGATTTAACTTCGCCGATAACTTTGCTTTACAACCACATCGACTTATTCGACATCTTCTACCCTCGCTATCTATCCCTTCACATTGTGCTTCTTCGTCTACCAATATCAAACTTGAAGATATTTTTCTTTTTTTAGGAACTTGAACATAAAATCCTTCCAACAAACAAATTTTTTGAAAGAGATAGTCCTGACTTTGTTTTTCCTATCATAAGAATATTTTGTGCTGCTTTTTCGAATATTGAAGCCGATTTCAGTGACATACTTCTCATAGAACAATTCACAATCCTTAAGAGTTGCGAATGAAATACCCTCTCGAAGAATAATGACAGGATATACAGATGATATAGGTGAATCTTCATCCATTAATCCTATAGTGCTTTCATATTCATCAAATTCTACAGAAATACACAAAAATAATCTTATTCAAACAATTATTCAAATACCCATCATTCCAGATGCATCAAATAAAAATACTGATAACAGTTATATAAAGTACTCGTTACAATTGTAACTAACGAACCTATAAAACTTACTAAAGTAACTCATGAAGTTACAATGTTACCAAAGTTACTTGTTATTAATCGAAAGTTACTTCTGCAGATTAAAAAGTTATTGATGAATAGTGATAATATTACTTGTTATTTATGTAAGTTATTAAAATACTAGTCCAAATTTACCATGTTACTAAAGCATATATTAAAAAGAGGATGGGGAGCTTGCACCAAGGTGCATGTAACTTTCCATGCACCGGCACTTATATCTTCGACATTTTTTTACTTTTTTGAAAAATACCATGTATATTCATCTATATATCGCTCCAATATGCCCATTAAATTTCGTCAGAAACAGAGACTCCTATGACCTTCATCTAGAATAGGTCGATTACAACAATTCTAAGACCGTTAAAATTACCTGTTCTGGATGGAGGTCATAGGAGTCTCTGTTTCTGATGAAATTCAAATGACATATTGGAGGGATATATAGATGAATATACATGGTGGTATTTTTCAAAAAAATAAAAAAATGTGGAAGATATAAGCACCGGTGCATGTAAAGTTACATGCACCTTGGTGCAAGCTCCCCATCCTCTATTAAAAATTACTGGTCATTATGCAATAGTTACAACTATGTTATAATAGAGTTACTAACGACTATATAAAATTTACAGAATAATGAAATATAGTTAGTTGAAGTCACTAATGAAGGTACAATGTTATGAAAGTTACTTGTCATTAATAAAAAGTTAATTCTACATGTTAAAGAGTTACTGATGAATAGTGATAATATTACTTGTTATAAATGTAAGTTATTAAAGTACTAGTTCAAGTTTACATAGTTAACAAAGCGTATAATAATTATTACTTGTCATTCACCGATAGTTACTAGAATGTTATAATATATTTACTAACGAACATATAAAACTTACTTATTAGTATAAAACTTACTGATACATGTAATAAAGTTACTGAAAGCCAACATAAACATACAAATTTAATTATCTGTCAGTCGTTCTTACTTCTAATTTTTGCCTTATGAACCTATAATAGATAAAATTAACATCAAAAAGTATTTGGAAATATTTTTCTAAATAAATTACCCCATGAAAATTCGAAAAGTTATTAAATCATAAAGGATCAATAAGAATAATATTTGATACCTGATCTTTGGGAGTTTTTTATCTCGTATACCAGATCAAAATTACTTTCTTCAACATTGAATTCTTGGATATTACTTTCACGTGCATCAACTTCAAGGAAATCGTTTTCCGTCAAATCTTCTGAAATATACAGATCAAATTCTCCACTCAAATTATCCATAGACGAAACCTAATGAAAATATATTAGCAACGAAATAAACACATAAACATGACTATTAAACAATCCCAATATCTTTTATTCGATAACTGTTGTCGCTGATAGATTAAACAATAATTTTTTCGTGAGAGCGATCGATTTTAGTGCTCCAGAACCTAATGAAAATATATTAGCAACGAAATAAACACTTAAACATAACTATTAAACATTCTCAATACCTTTAATTCGAAAACTGATGTGGCTGATAGATTCAAGAATAATTTTTTCGTGAGAGCGATCGATGGTAGCGCTCCAGATTTAGGAAAAAACGTTCAATTGGCATTTCAATACATTATTTTACCAAATCGATAAAATTATTATTTATGGAAATCATTATTTATAAAATTAAACGATGCTAAAAAATGTATTGAAAGCTAAAATCGGACGGATGAAATATTGGGCTCATGGAATAACACATGCACCCTTTGCGCATTGGATAAATATCCTATATATATATGAAGTTAATGGGGGCGCACCATTTTCGGCATTATTGTTATTTTTTTCAAAAAATATCGCCATGTATATTCGTCTCTATATCTCTCTTGTATGCCATTCGAATTTCGTTAGAAAAAGAGACTCCTACGGCCTCCATCCAGACAGTCATTTTTTAACGATAACAGGAATTTTTAAATCGATACCATCTCGATGGAGGTCGTAGGAGTCTCTGTTTCTAACGAAATTTGAATGACATATAGGAGGGATATAGGACTGAATATACATGATGATATTTTTCAAAAAAATATAAAAAGAACATCGATACAGGGGGCGGGGCTGGTGGCAACATCAGTTTCGAATTCAATTTCTGTGTGTGTGTGTGATTGCATTCATATTCTTCTATTCTTAGTAAATTATGCATGTATCATCACTATCATCCATTCAACGACTTTAATCTAAAAAAAACTTCTCAAAAATATCCATCCAAATGACCGAGTGTACTTTCAATTCTTAATCCGATCTGTATTTCGTATTTATGATAACCTTCTAAAGTCACATATCTTATAGGGCATACATGATATTCATCTTTATATTTGTCCATGTAAACAAAAAAAGTTCGTACAGAGAACCGGACTCGGCGAAATATTTTTGCCCCACAGTTTAATATAGGGTTTTTATCACTCGTTCCCCTCTGAGATATCGCAATTCAGCTATACATCTATCTTTTTGGTAATACCAGTTGTGCCCCTCACTTCTTTCTCCGTTATCACTTGTGCCCTTCCATCAGATTGACCGTCAATGACTTGACTTAACCATGATTTTTTCAAACCTTGGTGCAGTTAAGAAGGGTATTATTGTCCGGACTTATTCTTCACCTTCTTCCTCCATTTATTCTTCTTCCTACTCTTCATAATTTCTCTCTCTTAACTACACCTTCATCCATCCATCAATTCATCAAATTTTTTTGCATTTTCACGAATATATCATGCATTGCTGATCAAATAATGAATTTTATTGAATTTTTCAATGAATTTTTATCAATCAATTAATCAAAATTTATCTCAATTAAACAAATGTTGAAAGCGTCTTGTTCAACAATCCTCCCCCTCCCTATGGCGACGGCTCCTGCCCCCTACCTCACCGCCCCCGCGCCTCCTCCTCCCCCACCCCCTCCACCCCCCCACCCCCCCCCCCCCGCCCCGACATCCCCCCACCCCCAGCTGCCCCTCTGCCCCAGCTTCCTTCCTTATGCTCGACACAGGCATCTCCCCCTCCCGTCGATGCTACACACAGTCGGACCCCATGTTCGTCCCCCGCAACTCCAACTCTCTGCTCCTCCCCTCTCTGCCACCACCTCGACGCCTCCGGCTGCCATCCCCGCCGCTACTTCTGCCTCTACCAGGTCTCCCCCTATTTCCAGCGCAGATTCTCCTACTGCCTCGTCGAGCGCACCTCTCCGCCTTCCTCCACCCCGTCCCCCCACCGCATCTCCTCAACAGCGATCTTCGACGACACGGTCCCTCCTCGCGGCCTTCCTCCGCCCCTTCTCCCTAGCCCACGCCCCTTCCGCCCTCCTCCCAGCGCACTCCCTCTGCCCCTTCTTCCCAGCCCGCACCCCCTCCGCCCTCCCCCCATCCCTCCCCCTCCGCCCCTTCTCCCCAGCCCGAACCTCCTCTTCCCCTCCTCGCCCAACCCTCATCCGCCCCTCCTCCCAAGCCTGTGCCCCCTCTGCCCCTCCTCCTCGCTCGGCCCTCCTTCGCACCAACCCGACCCTCCTCTCCAGCCCTCCCCCTCCGCCCCTGAGTTCCGTGCTGACCAACCTCAACATGTCTCGACACGTGCATGGAGGGTCTCGACAAGGTGGCAGGGGAGCCGTCAAGGAGCATAGAATAAGAGGAAGAGGTTTTTGACTGAGGAGGGAAGGATGGAGGAAGAAGAAGAAATAAGGAAGAAATAGATATTTCTACCCTTCATTTTTTAATTAATTACGTTTGTGTCCCTAAAGTTAACGTTCGTTTGGGATGAGAATGGACAACAACTAACCCGAGGGAGACAAGTGATCATTATGGAAGAATTGAGGGATACAACTGATATTACCAAAAAGATAGGGACATAACTGATATTGTGATATCTCAGAGGGGCACAAGTGATAAAAACCCTTTAATATAACTGAAGTAAAAATCAGAGAAAAAACTTCAGAGAAAATGACCTGAGCAAAATCTGTCAATTTAGTCGGTTTTATCTGGTTGACTCCACAAAAAAGAGAGTAAGAAAAGGGTTCGTACCACCAGACCATTTAAGTGGGTTCCAATGTTATTTGCTTTCTCGCAAAGACCAAGGTTTCTCCTTCAAGGTAGTGGAATGACAGGAGCTCTGCAGTGGTAAAAGCCGCAAAGAAGTACTTCAAAGCAAATCCTAGTAGGTCCATCAAATACTTTTTTTTTTTGGTAAGGTATTTTTTGTATTCATTCACAAAAAGTTTAGTTTACAAGTTGCAGGCTCAGAGCCTCCCATCAAATACTTTTTCTTATGGGTAATAATTTCTTTTGTATTGCCTGTAAAAGGAACAGTTGTACAAGGGGGGGAGAGGGCATGAGTTTTCACCAGAAAAAACCAAAACTATTGAACTCTACATGGCGCAAAAAGTTTAAATGGTTACCCAAAACTGCGACGTTCAGGCACTTGTTACATTCATGATAATCTGAACGGCTGAGATGATCGAGGTTGCCAAAAGTTGCGGCGTAGAGGAGCAGCCGGTTGAAGCTTGTCCAGCGTTGGGAGCATGTTTATCACTGCACGGTAGAGCGTACATGAGTGCTTTGGAACGGCGCTCTTGCACCACACCAGCCCATGGGACCCCTTCCCCTCCTGTGTTTGACCACGTCCACGGCTTGTGAGAAAGAGAACCCCTTGGGGGAGCGCAGCCAAGTGTGTTGATTATTTGTGCTGGAAATCGAGTCACGGTAAGCATCCCGTCCACGAAGGATCGTCTTCCACAATAGGGAGTCCATACCTTTAGGCTCAACCTCCCAAATGAGCAGTTGTGCGGGTATCTATGCCTCATGTAAATGGCCCATATCGATTGCTCCGCGGTAAGTATTCTCCACACCCAGGCCACGAATACAACCTCACGCACCATGACCAACGAACGCAAACCGAGCCCACCCTCTGCCTTAGGAAGGCAGGTGGTGCGTCAACTCACGATGTGTCAACCGTAGCCCCATAGGAAATTAGCGCACATCTTGTCCACCCGGGTTGCAGAGCCACAGGGGATGAGGCACCCCCAACCCAGTAGAGGGAGATTCCCGCGATAACCGTCTTGAGGAGCTGCAACCGGCCAGGCAAGGTGAGGGCCGAAGCTTTCCAGCTGCCAAGAGCTGCGACCGGTCCATCAAATACCTGCATATCAAGTTAGGAGAGCAATGAGGTGGATCGCAAGTGCTCTGATGGACATGTAGGCCAGCGGCTCCCAGAGTGAAATGCCGTAGACGAAAGTTGAGGACCAGTTCCAATACAATGACCTCTCTCTACCCTAGTGTTTCCCTTCTATCATGTAACACCTTCATGGCACCTTCATCACATAACACAAAGGAAGAAAATCAAAGTAAAAATTACAGTATTGCTCCGATCAGTCAATCATATAACTACAGTTGATTTCAGTTACTGAGATATTTCTAAGACAAGACATTACTTAAAACACAAGTGAAAAATCCTGGAATGAAAGAACTGCAAATGCAAATGTTAAATTTTGGTGCATACTTTGGAACTCCAAGAAGCATCCCCTTTCTGACATCAGAATCACCATCTACAAGAAGTGAATATCTGTTCCAATTACAGTCAATTTTTGTTATTTTTTCTACAATTAAAGTCTTTGTTTGCAGTTAGATGCTTTTACATCATCTCAACAGAAGGATAACCACAAAGATACACAACACAATTCCTTGGGATTCCGAACAGAGATGAACAGAGACTATTGCTGCATCTGTAGCCATTGGGAAATACATTACCCTCCATGAATCATGAAGTGAAATTACAAATTATTTTCTAATAGGGAATTGGCCATGGACATCCGGCTCGCCCAGCGAAGGAATATTACCTTTCAGTTGGCTGACCCCGCAACCAGAGTCAACATTGCTCCATATATTATCCAAACAATCACTCTCCTCTATCCAGCCTACGTGACCCGAAACATTTGGCTCTCCATATTGAAAATGAGAAAAGCCTTCAAAGGTTAAATTTTCACGAGTTTTATCGCAAGTCCCGGAGGGATGATCTTCTTTGCAGCTGGGTTCACACTCACTATACTGTGACCTTGGTAATTCTGTTGTAGCAGACAGAGAGAAACTCTTGTCAACCTCCAGCATATCATGATTGTTATCTCCAGAGTTGCAAACTTCTCTTGGATTAGTACCAGCAGTCTTTCCAAATTTTACCTCCGAACGCCTATTTTGTGGAAATTTCTTTCTGCGCTTTCTCTTATTAAACTCGGATTTGTTCAGCTTGAATGGCTTCACTTTTTCAGCTGGAACTTCACTCTCCCTCGCCTTCCTTTTGCCGGGGAGCACAGTAAAGTTGGCGATGCCATTAGTTTCACTTGGATGTGAGCTAGATTTGATAGCTAATAGAGCTGTCCGTGCTACTTTAATTTCAGCTTCCTTCTTGGTTTTGGCTGCCGCTCCAATGTAGTGGATACCTCCAATTTCTACGGTGCAAAAGTATTCATTAGCGCCCGATGGTAGCTTCTTGCATGTGTACGATGGAACGGCAAAGTTCATTTTTTGGCAATACTCCTGAAGAACATTCTTGCACAAGCCAGTCTGATGAACTGTAGGAATACATTCTGTCATTTGACCAGATTTATGAATTTCCATCAGTGCAACCTCAGCTGCTGACTGCTCAGCCGTCTTCCGATTATAAAATCCAGGGAGGGAATCATATCTAACATCATTGACGATCACCGTTGACTTGAAAGTAGGCTCATGGGAAGGTCCCTCCATCACAGTTTGATACACGGGTGTAATGAAACCAACCTTTTGAGCATACTCCTGCAACCGGCTCTTGAAGGCATAGCATTCAGACACCCCTCCAAATCCCTTGTTGGATGACATTGGGCCAACTTCAGAGAAGAGAACCAAGCAGGAGATTACACCCTAAGCCCTCTCTTTTTCTGCATTCAGTTGAAAATTAACAGCCATTATCAAGTGATCATATAGCAACTTCAAGATGAAGTATACACAGAAAGAGAACATTAGATGATGGGGTTATGTTAGAAAATAAACATGTGGGAGCAAATCAGAGAAAGAATAAAACTTTATGGACACCAGGATTTTAACGTAGAACCCTACTCCCTAAGGAGCGGAATGAAATCACAGGAGAAGGTCTCAAAGGGTCATATGCTTCATTGCTTTTTCTCAATGGATATAGGAGGTATGGGGTTCCTTATATAGCCTCCACAGAACCTCCAAGTCCCACCACTGGTAGATGCGGGACTAAACACATGGATGGGGTAAATGGATCCTGAAGGGATCCATTTATTCTCCAATTACATAAGTGGCGTACATCCAAATACTCCAACACTCCCCCTCAAGTTGGAGCATGCAATGCTCAGCTTGGACAAACAGAAAGAAACTCAACTCACACTACATGACACTATCAACTCAACGTGGACAACTGTCGGTTGTTGTCGAGGACGTTGATTCCCATGTTGTGCAAATGAGGAGGACGATCGGGCTGGAGTGTTGGTCAACTGAATCTCCTCGTCGGAGAGCATGTGCTCTGAACTGCGGCTGCCAGAGTCACTGCAACTGGAATGAGTCTCCTCGTCAGAGTACTCTGGCCCACCACAATACGTAGACAACTGCTCCATCTCTGAAAAGGGTTGAACTGAAAAAACTGTGGAGTGCAACCCTCGTCATAGTCCACGGTCGCTGGAAAATGGACTCTGAAATAGTCTCCTCGTCGGAGAACTGGGTCTCTCCCATCTGGCACAGAGAATGGTACTCTACTCTGGAGTCCTTATGATACTACATAAAAACCCTTTCCCACATGGCATAGGAAATGGTCCTCTACTCGGAAGTCCATATGGCTCACATGAAAACTTTGGTCGAAACAACAAGAATGATGGAGACCACGACAAATGATGACATACATGTGCATATCTGAAAAGACACATACATGTGCGTGTCTGAAACTGATGACTCGAAACCAATCGTCGAGTTTGAACAACTGAACTGTAGTCTGGAAATCTGACTGGTCTGGAGAATTTGAATCTGAAGAATCTGGAATTTGGATCCGACCAGTGACTCTACATAATACTCCCCCTTTCTCCCATACTAGTCATAATACATGACATAGACTACGTTAAGAGAAGACAATAAAATGAGAAAACATGAAAACACTTAATAGATAAAGATTTTTTAGGTTTTCTCAATCAATCATTTTTTAATCTTTTTTTCTGGCTATTTAATTTTTTTAATGGTCGTCACCTTTTTAAAAAATAAGCCGTTGAAATTTTTAACAGTTTTCCCCCTTTTTTTATTCTTGTGTACGGTCCTTTTTTGTATGCACCTCTTTTCCTTTCTTTCTTTCTTTTTTTAATATCATGTCCCAAAGGACCCAAATGCAACAGGACTCCTCTCATTATCTCTCACTCTCTCCTTTAAAAAAACAACTGCCCAACTGGGCCGTACAATTTTTTATATAAAAACGGGCCATCGAGCCCTGGGTTCCCACTATGGGATCCCTCTCTAGAAAACGGTGCCACCCCCAAAGGGCTTCCAAGGAATGGCATCGTCCGTGAGAAGAGCTCTGCCTGGGCGTAATAGGGAGATCGTCAGATCATCGTGCACGCTAAATTAGAGCATGGGAACTGATCTGGACTGCAAGGAGGAGGCGATGGCGGTTGGGCCTCGTTGATGGGAGGAGATGCCACCAGAGAGGGAAAGATGCGCACGATGGTGTGATGCAGATCGAGGCCGCATGTGCCATCGTGTGGCCAGAGGAGAGGTGTGCAAAGGACTAGAGATGCCTCTGCCATCAAGATCACGCGAAGAAGTTTCGCCAACTACGGAGGGGACTGCAGAAATCATGTGTCGCATGTGCTAAAGGGAATCCTTGATTCTAGAAGTAGGAGGTTGTCTCCTGAAGCCCCCATAGGCCTCCCGCACAGCCAAGCGCGTGCAAATAGAGGTCTGAAGGCGTGAGATCTGGAGGCCTTGCATAGGCCTTCTTCTTCGATATAGAGGTGCACCGGGGAGCGAGGATTCACCTGGAGAGTCTGGCTACGATATGAAGGGAGACGCCTTTTTGAACATGAAATTGAATCGACAATAAATCTTCAAATAACATAATTAAGGTTTCAATAGAAATCCTTGAATCGAATTTCGAATCTTGAACGCAATAGCAAAGAGCATAAAAATCCTCGAGAATCGACCCATTCTGGTACCATGTTGGAAAATAATATATACACCGGGATTTTAATTGGAACCCTACTCCCTAAAGAGCGAGATGAAAACACAGGAGAAGGCCTCAAAGGGTCATATGCTTCATTGTTTTTTCTCAATGGATACAGGAGGTCTAGGGCTCCTTATATAGCCTCCACAGAGCCTCCAAGTCCTATCACTGATAGATGTAGGACTAAAGTCACAAAACACATGGATGGGGTAAATGGATCCTAAGGGATCCATTTACCCTCCAATTACATAAGTGGTGCACAACCAAATACTCCAACATGTTACAATACAAAAATAAGGAGATAAAGTAAATCTAGGTGTGTGCATCTCTTGGATACGATCTCGATTTTGATATGTTTGAGAGTAATTAGTAGATAGAGGTGTGTATGTGCAGCAACTTGTATCAGTTACAACATGATTGCGATTGCAAGGCACTAAAGAAATAGTCTGAGTTGACAACTGCATATGTACTAGGAAAAGACAAACATGTTAGAGAACTTATAGTTGGTGTTCGAACGTTTCATGCCATATGTCACTATGGCCAAGTCGCCAAAATTGAAAGGGACCACATTTCTATTTGCTAGCGATATTAGCAACATATCATCAACAGTAAAAATTGCTTCCTACTTTTCTATTCAAAATGACCTCAATTTGGGCAGTTCATTCCCCATTTTGCTCAATAGATACCTTGTAAGATTATCTTCAAGATCTCCATATTGACAGTTAGGAATTGAGTGAAGGCTAACCTAAGGACAAGGTCGAAAGAAACTAGTTGTTCAATGAATTCATGTTTGAAAGAGAGTTCTTTCAATGTCATATCTTCTAAGTCGGATGATGATTTCCCATACCCATCAGAAATTCAGACCGTGGCAAACAAGGATGCATATAAGATGGCACTACAGGACTCTACGGGGATGGAACATGAAAGATGGGAATTCCGACAGTGGTAGCCTTAGACCAGTTGGTGGGAATGCAAGATTCCATGTTCATGTTGGAGCTAGAAGTAGCAATAACTAATAAGAGTGGTAGCAGAAACAATACAGCTGACACACCACCAAAGCAAAAGGATAAAGGATTCGAGTCATTCTCTGTAAGAACCAGCTAGATTGATTGTGTTTTGGGAAAAGATCCGACATTGAAGGAATTGTTTGGGAACGTTAAAGGAGCAAGTCAGAGACTTAGAAGAGATCTCACCAAGTTGTTTGTTCGAGAGGGCCTTCCTACAAATTTGGCAAGGGACCTTTCTTACATTACATAATTGACAAGATTGTTACAGCAACTCCACCCCCTATGAGGAAATGAACAAATATCTCCGCATAGAGAAGGTGACTGGAGAATATATTGCTGAATTGATAAAGAAATGGTCTGAAAACATGTTGACTGTCATATGAAATGATTGGATGAGATATGCAAGGAAACAAGTCATCAATTTCCTTGTCAAGGACCACAAGCACATACTCAAGCTCGTGTGTGATGTCATTAAAGAGGTGAGGCTTGAGAACATTGTGTGGATGGTGATCGACAATAGCAGCAACTTCAAAAAGGTGAGAGAAATGATTATGAAATCTAAGTATAGAATCTTTTGGACCTCCTATCTTTTTTTAGTCCAGGAAAGGGAGAGACAAAGGACCACAAGTACATATTCAAGCTCATGTGTGATGTCATTAAAGAGGTGAGGCTTGAGAACATTGTGCGGGTGGGGACCGACAATAACAGCAACTTCAAAAAGGTCAGAGAAATGATTATGAAATCTAACAAGTATATAATCTTTTGGACCTTCTATCCTTTTTTTGAGTCCAAGAAAGGGAGAGACACGCCATGGTGTCCACCAAAATATATTAAAAGATGGAGAGTTGCAAGAGGACTTCCATGGGCCAAGACTCAAGAAGAATCCTAATGTGAAATTTAAAATTTTCAAAGTAAAAACATTGAGATGAAAAGAGTGCACCATTTCTTGCCAGAGAAATTGCCATGATAGCTGTAAATGGCATAAGTTTATTTCTAATTCAATGATTTGCCGCAATTATAGAGTCCCATAACGAATCCAAACTCTGAAGAATCGTCCAGTTTATGCCAAGATCTGGCCAAATATGAGAAGTTTTCTCACAACGAAAGAATAAATGTTCCACGATCTAATCTGTGAAGCGCGTAGTAGACATTAATTGGAGACTTCCACAAAGACTTGCACATCTATCTCGTCATTATACACTTTCATCTTAGCAGCCACATAAAAAAGATGACTATGCTTGGCAATTTTAGCTCCTATATAAAGTTTCAATCACGAATCAAGGCGTCTGACATGTGTTGTAGTGGTATGTTAATAGCATGTAGGCCCGTTTTATCAAAAACGAGTTCTCTTCCCACACCAAGTGATCTCGTCCCTTAATCGGGCCATTTACCTAACTTAATGATTCCAGAAGCATAAGATAGCCCTCTAAGCCTTGATCTGAAAAATATGCCAAGAACGAATGCAACCAGTTCCCTCTACCCAATAATTCACCACTCGTGTTTCACGGTCGGTTGCCAAAGCATAAAGACGTGAGAATCAGGGGGAAATAGAGCCAGCACCCGTCCAGTAATCTGTCCAAAAAGCAAATGAGCTGTCGTCGCCGATTAAGGGACGGAAGAGGTTCATGAAGTGAGGCATCACATAGTTTGTCTTTCCAAAAAGCTGATGAAAAGAAGCTTGGTTGCTAGGACAAATTACCTTGTGCCCAGATGATATATATACTACGAATGAGCCTGCAACAAAAGTCTTCACTTCTATCCTATATTCTTACTAACCCATTTGAGAAGTGCAATGTTCACAGTTTTGAACAGCTTTCATGAAATTGACACGTGCAACCGCATATGCGGCCGCATATGCCTATGCGATAGCTGTAACACCCCCAACTCCCGAGGTACGGGAATAGCGTGCAATATCGGTATTGCACGCTCGTGTGGTTCGGTGGCCACACTATGAAGTTCTGGAGGACTTCACCTTAGCTCGCGGACGGCTAAGGATGGGGTTTACCGCACGAAGGTCGAAGACCGCGGGTTTCCCTTGGCACGGTACAAGTGTTCGGCGGTACTTGATGAGCTTGAGCTGCAACATCCTACGTAGGACCGTGGGGCCCACTGATGACGTGGCATGATGACATGGCGTGCTGATGAGGCAGACGACATAGCATGCTGACGGAGCGGGTGACATGGCGTCGGTTGCAAAAGACGAAGGGATGCAAGATGAAAAGCCACGTGCACGAAGAGTCACCTCGGAAGACGAAGGGTCTCCGTAGAAGACGAAGAGTCATGGCTATTCATTAAACATGTAATAATGGTGTCCTTTCGTATACCCCCGGCTTGTCTATATAAGGAGGGGTAGAGCTCATTTGTAGATATCACACTCAGAGTGAATCTCTTGCAATACAAAGATGGTTTAGTGCCAAAGCTCTTGTGTCCTTGTGCTTGTGTGCTTGTGTACGAGCATTCTAGCGGCGTGGTTACTTAGCGTGCTGGTGTACGTTTACACGCATCGGGGAAGGCTGGTTAGCTTGCGGGAAGCTAACGCCGCACAGGTTAGTCTCAAAAATCAAAGTTTGAGATTTACCCCTGTGACAACTGGTATCAGAGCGAGGAATGGCGCCCAACACCGGAGATCGTCTTGCTTCCTTGGAGGGGATCGCGATGGAGATCCAATCCCAAATGGGCACCCATGCCCAACGCTTGGCTCGTTTGGAGGACGACGCAGGCGTGGTGTCGGACGTCGTTGGCGATAGTCAACGCTCGGTCGACGTAGTGAAGGCACTTGGAGAGAAGCTGGAGGAGCTCGAGTCCATGGTGCATGATCTACTGGGAGAACTCTTCATCGTCAAGAAGGCGATAGCGAACGGGGGCGGATCCAGCGAGTCTCGAAGGCCAAAGGTCCCAGAGCCCAAGTCCTTTTCAGGTACGCGGAGTGCCAAAGACTTGGAGAATTTCTTGTGGGACATGGAGGTGTACTTCAAAGCTGTCAAGACTCCTGAGGCGGAGAAGGTATCCTTGGCGGCGATGTACTTATCCGACCACGCAAAGTTATGGTGGAGGAGCCGTGCATCCGAAGGACGTCCAGACATCTCGTTTTGGGATGAGTTGGTGAAGGAACTGAAGGAGCAGTTCCTACCCACCAACACTGCTTGGGTAGCGAGGGAGGCTCTCCGAAGACTGAAGCAGACAGGAACCGTACGGGAGTACGTGAAGCAGTTTTCATCGCTGCTGCTGGATATCAAAGGTATGTCTGAAGAAGACAAACTTTTTAACTTCATGGTGGGGCTTCAGAACTGGGCCCAGGCGGAGCTCAGGAGGCAAGGAGTGAAGGATCTCCAGACGGCCATCGCTGCTGCGGATGCGTTGGTCGACTACAAAGTCCAACCCACCACGGAGAAGAAGGACCTTGAGAAGACCAAGGCCAAACCCAAAGAGAAGAGCAAGGGGAAATTCAAGAAGTTCGGCAAAGCCGAAACTTCAAGGGAGGGTGCGGAATCCTCTAAGAAGGCCGAGCAACCCAAGGGAAAGGGCTGCTTCATCTGTGATGGGCCACATCGGGCACGGGAGTGTCCGAAGCGAGAGAAGCTGAACTCAATGACCATGGAGGAGAACTCAGACGAAGAGGCGCGCATGACGAACCTCAAGTTGCTGCGCAACGTTCGCTTGTGTCCGCTGAAGTCGGGCAAAGAGGCGAAAGTGGAGGTGGAGCGCGAGGATCCAGAGTTGGTGTACCTTGATGTTGTGGTACACAAGAAGACCCTTTCGGCCATGATCGATACTGGAGCGACACACAACTTCATCTCCAGCAAAGAGTTCGAGAACTTGGGAGTTCCCTTGGAGAAAAGCCAGTGCCGCATGAAGCTTGGCAACTCCGAGTCATTGAAGATCGAAGGTATGGCGAATTGCACTGTCCAGCTTGGCAAATGGCAGGGAAAGGTACGCTTCCTCGTGGTACCTCTTGATGACTTCCAAGTCATTTTGGGAGTTGAGTTCTTGAAGAAGGCGAAGGCGTCTGTAACGCCTTATCTGGGAGGCGTCTTCTTCGCGGATGCGGATAGCCCCTGCTTCATCAGGGCTATCAAGAAGAAAGGACAGACTGGAGCCATGTCTGCAATGCAAGTCTGCAACGGGCTGAAGAAAGAGGAGACGACGTATCTGGCTACGGTACGCGTCGAAGAAGATGGCGAGGAGACAGCCATGCCCCAAGACAGTAAAAAAGATGTTGGGCGAGTTCAAGGACGTGATGCCGAAGGAGCCGCCCAAGGAGCTTCCACCGAAGTGAGATGTGGATCACGCTATCGAGCTACTGCCAGGTACGGTGCCCCCTGCACTTGCACCCTATAAAATGCCCCCTGCAAAACTGGAGGAGTTGCGGAGACAACTCAAGGAGCTGGTGGACGCTGGTCTGATGCATCCAAGCAAAGCATCGTATGGAGCACCGGTGCTATTCCAGAAGAAGAAGGATGGGAGCATGCGGATGTGCGTGGACTACCGCGCACTGAACAAGGTGACGGTGAAGAACAGGTACCCCGTCCCCAATGTCGAAGACCTGTTTGATCGCTTGGGCCAAGCCAAGTACTTCTCAAAGATGGATCTCAGGTCAGGATACTACCAGGTCCGCATCAAGTAAGGAGACGAGCCAAAGACGGCGTGTGTTACGCGTTATGGGTCTTTTGAGTTCCTTGTAATGTCGTTTGGGTTAACTAATACCCCGGCAACGTTCTGTACGCTTATGGATGATGTCTTACGCGAGTATATCGACTCGTTTGTTGTAGTGTACTTGGACGACATAGTAGTGTACAGCAGGACCTTGGAGGAGCATGTCAAGCATCTGCGGATGGTGCTTGAGAAGCTGAGGCAGAACCGGTTGTACTTGAAGCCGGAGAAGTGCGCCTTTGGTCAGGAGACCATCTTTTTTCTTGGGCATATCGTGGGCGGAGGCACGATACGCATGGAACCAAGAAAGACACAGGCGACTGAAGAGTGGGCAACCCCCACAAAGGCGACGGAGCTACGATCCTTCCTCGGATTGGTGAACTACTACAGGAAGTTTATCAAGGGATACTCCAAGAAAGCGGCGCCCCTGACGAACCTGCTTCGGATTGGAGATGAACGCGGGAATACTAGGAGGCATTCCAGAAGCTGAAGAGGGCGGTGGTGGAAGAACCTATTCTGCGACTTCCAGACTTCGAAAAGCCGTTCGAAGTCCACACCGACGCGTCCGACTATATACTTGGAGGTGTACTGGTGCAAGATGGGCACCCCGTGGCTTACGAGAGCCGCAAGTTGAATCCAGCGGAGAGGAGGTACTCCGTGCACGAGAAGGAGATAACGGCAGTGGTCCACTGTCTGAGGACATGGCGCCACTATCTTCTCGGCTCAAAGTTCGTGGTGCAGACGGACAATGTGGCAACGAGTTGCTTTGCCACACAGAAGAAACTGACTCCCAAGCAGGCGCGATGGCAAGACTTTCTTGCCGAATTCGACTTCGAGCTTCGCTACAGGCCTGGACGGACCAACTAGGTAGCAGACGCTCTCTCGAGGAAGAGCGAACCAGAAGAGCCGAAGGTTGCGGTGATTGCATCAATCACCCGCGTGTCTGGAGACATGCTGGAACACATTCGGGAGCAGACTCAGGAGGATCCGGTCACTTCACGCTTGGTGCAACGCGTGAACGATGGCGAAGTCCGGAGATTCTGGATAGAGGAAGGCGTCCTCTATGCAAAGGGCAGGAGGCCCTATGTCCCCTCGAGCGGCGGCTTGAGGAAAATGTTGCTGAAAGAAGCACACGACGCACAGTGGACGGATCATCCAGGAGTGGAGTGCACGCTGGCACTCCTCTCCTCAAGCTACTTCTGGCCGAAGATGGAGGAAGACGTGGAAGTCTACGTGCGCACTTGTCTTGTATGCCAACAAGACAAGACAGAGAGGAAGAAGACGGCAGGATTGCTGGAGCCCCTGCCTATTCCTTTACGTCCGTGGGAGAGCGTCTCCATGGACTTCATCACTGGGTTCCCGAAGGTGGACGGGAATAATGCGGTGATGGTGGTAGTTGATCGCAAGGCCTCAAATGTCGGATTTCGGTTTCGTTTCGGTAAGCCCAGAAAAGGAATTTCGGTGGAATTTCGGTGGAATTTCGGTGAAATGGCCGGAAATTGGGAAAACGACTTGAAAACTCATTTTTTTTCAAAATTTAAGATTTGTAATGTTGTTTAATCAATAAAAGAGGCATAAATACAAGTTTTTTTGCTTATAATAAGATGTTATAATGTTCAGTACCTTAAAATAATGATTTCGGTCATCATATCAATGACCGTCCAGAGTGAAATTTCATATTTCAGTACACGATTAAATTTTGGCATTCAATTTTTCTATCAATTCTCAAAAGAATAATAATACTTTTATTTAAAAATAAAACAAGACACACACACAAACACGAATATTTTAACATGTATGCCAAATAAATGCATAGTAGAGCTTATGATCGTAAAATCTATGTTATACGAGACTTGGAATTTGGAAACTTGGCTCTCCAAGACTTAAGTTAGGTTGTGAATTGTGACTTGTGAAGTTGTGAGATGGAATGAGAACATATACATTATATTTATTGGGTTTAAATAGGACCCTTAGTGGCCTTATTTATTATAATGGTGGTTGGAATAGTGGCTTATATTGCAATGGTGGTTGAAATAGTGATCTATAAATTTCATTTAGTGACCAAATAGTACCTATGAATATCAATAAGTGGCCTAGGCATGACATATGGTGTCCTAGAACAATTTCAGTCGAAATGGACCGAAATGAACCGAAATTCCACCGAAATCCGAGAAATCTGTGAACAATTTCCACCGAAATGGACCGAAATGACCGAAATTCGGCCGAAATTTCGGCCGAAATCCTGGAAACAGCTATTATACATGGTTTCGATATCGGTATCGCCACGAAATCGAATTTCGACCGAATTTCGGTCGAAATTCGCCGAAATTTAAGGCCATGGTTGATCGCTTCTCTAAATACGCGATCTTCGTACCAGCACCCCAGGAGTGCACGGCAAAGACCACGGCGAAGCTGTTCTTACAGAACGTGGTGAAGCACTGGGGCATACCATTGGACATCGTGAGTGATCGCGATGCACGGTTCACAGGTCGATTCTGGACGACCTTATTTGAGATGCTGGAATCGGATCTCAAATTCTTTACCAGCAATTACCCGCAGACGGATGGTCAGACGGAGCGGATCAATGCCTTGCTGGAAGAGTACCTGAGGCATTATGTGACGGCCAATCAGCACAATTGGGTTAGTTTACTGGATACTGCCCAATTCTGCTACAACCTACAGCAGACCTCCACCACAGGCCAGAGTTCATTCGAGATTGTGATGGGTAGGCAACCTGTGACACCGCACGAAGTGGCTAAGCAGAATAGCCAAGGACGGTGTCCTGTTGCACATCGCTTTGCATTGGAGCGGCAGGATCGGTGGGAGGAAGCGAAGGATGCGTTGGCTCATGCCCAATGCAGGATGAAGAAGGCGGCTGACAAGAGTCGTAGGCGGGTCGAGTTCCAGGTTGGGGAGAATGTGCTGTTGAAGCTTACTCCCCAGATTTGGAAGAAAATCCTGAGGAAGACGGCGCACAAAGGGTTAATTCCTCGGTACGATAGACCCTTTGAGATAGTACGATGCGTGAGACCGCTCGCCTATCAACTACGTCTTCCACAGAGACTGAAACTGCATCCAGTGTTCCATGTCAGCTTCCTGAAGGAGTACCATGAGGACACCGAAGATAACACTAGGAGGGCATCGAAACGTACCCCTCCTAACGTCCGGGTTCAGCACACGAGGGTTGCTGAGAAGATTCTTAACAGGCGCGTGGAGGGCCAGAGCAAGAAGAACCGGAGGATCTTCTTCCTTGTCAAATGGAAGGGACTCCCGAAGGAGGAGGCAAGCTGGGAACGAGATACAACCCTGTGGCAGTTCGAGGACCTCATCGAGGACTTCTTGAAGACGCAGGATCAGTCGCGGACGCCTGATGGATCAGGTGGGGGAGGCATGTAACACCCCCAACTCCCGAGGTACGGGAATAGCGTATTGCACGCCCGTGTGGTTCGGTGGCCACACTATGAAGTTCTAGAGGACTTCACCTTAGCTCGCGGACGGCTAAGGATGGGGTTTACCGCACGAAGGTCGAAGACCGCGGGTTCCCCTTGACACGGTACAAGTGTTCGGCGGCACTTGATGAGCTTGAGCTGCAACATCAACATCCTACGTAGGAGTGTGGGGCCCACTGATGATGTGGCATGATGACATGGCGTGCTGATGAGGCAGACGACATGGCATGCTGACGGAGCGGGTGACATGGCGTCGGTTGCAAAAGACGAAGGGATGCAAGATGAAGAGTCACGTGCACGAAGAGTCACCTCGGAAGACGAAGGGTCTCCGTAGAAGACGAAGAGTCATGGCTATTCTTACATGTAATAATGGTGTCCTTCCTTATACCCCCGGCTTGTCTATATAAGGAGGGGTAGAGCTCATTTGTAGATATCACACTCAGAGTGAGTCTCTTGCAATACAAAGAGGGTTTAGTGCCAAAGCTCTTGTGTCCTTGTGCTTGTGTACGAGCATTCTACCGGCGTGATTACTTAGCGTGCTGGTGTACGTTTACACGCATCGGGGAAGGCTGGTTAGCTTGCGAGAAGCTAACGCCGCACAGGTTAGTCTCAAAAATCAAAGTTTGAGATTTACCCCTGTGACAATAGCCTTGGTGGACCGAATACATGAATCGCAGCTCTATGCGCCTATCGCGCATAAACGGCCGGATGAACGGGTCGTGTGGGCGCATATACAGGTCGTGCAACTGCTTAGGCTTTACCAGGTTAATCGGATCCGGATTTGATAACGCTTAAACCCCATATCTCAAACCTACCTCTCTTTCAATCGATACCCCTCTCTCCCGATCAATACCCCTCTCCATTGAAACCCTAAATCCCTACGCTATGCCCAAAGCTCCTCCGCCTCCAACCTTCAATGTGAAACCCCTCCACGTCTAAGCTCCTTCGTCGTCTAGAAGTTCCTCCACCTTCGTCGCAATGATGTCAAGTTTCCACTCGGTAGGGTTCAACTCCAAGTATAAATGTGATGGAGGTTGCTCGTACTCGGTAGCCTTAACCATAGTTGCTCAATGCCCCAGCACATGGTCGATATGATCGCACTCAAGTTTGGGGATTGTTATGATACCCACATCTGCAAGTTCCAATCTATGTATTGCACATGCTCTTGTTTTTATTCAAGGTCCTAAATGTCGATTTCGGTCACCATTTCGGTATCGACCAAAACAGAATTTCAGTGGAATTTCGATGGAATTTCGGTCATTTCGGTCATTTTTTGTACTAGGACCTCCATATTTCGGTCATTTCGGTCGAATTTCGATTTCGACTGGATATCGATATTCGACAGAAATTCAACCGAATTTCGCTCAAATTTGGAGCCATGTTTTTATTATAACTTGCAATTGCATGTTTTTTGTCTACAAACTACAAAATATTCGACCAACCTAAATTATAATGGCATATTTTTTTAGATTTGGTTGACATTTGACTAAGAGCAATGTAGCTGAGATGTCAAGCAAACAACATATTCAAAGAGGGTGTCCTACATTTCTATGATCCATGTTATTTTTCTTGTTAGTTCAAATTAAACCAACTGTTCTTTTTTAATGGTGACACCATGATGATCTCTAATATAACAAAAAAAAGTTAAAAGATATGTTATAAAGAACTTGCTACAATACACATTGTTTTGACCGAAACTGTAATGTTGGTATGATCATACTTTTGTTTGATTGTTAATTCGGTAGGATTATTTGGATGAGGATGATTACTAACCTTAGGAGATAATCCTTTTCTTGAATGACTTAATTGCATGTGGTTCAACTTCAACTATAATCACTTTTGTACATACATAGATATATTTATTTATTTAAATAAATAGAAACTCGCATAGAACTGCATATACCCCGCATATGCCCTCGCATAACCGCTTAATCGCTATTCGCCGACCTGTCCGAATGAGCAGCTATGGTTAAGGCTACTGAGCACGAGCAACATTCACAATTGTAATGTTGGTATGATCATACTTTTGTTTGATTATTAATTCGATAGGATTATTTGGACGAGGATATTACTAACCTTAGGAGATCATCCTTTTCTTGAATGACGTAATTGCATGTGGTTCAACTTCAACCAATGTTCAGGAAGGCGGTATGCGGTATTCAGTTGGAGGGGTCACTGCATAAAGAGTATGCGGTATGCGGGAGAGTATGCGGGGAGTATGCGGTTTTATGCGGTTTGGTATTTTTTATTATTAAAAATATAAATAAAATTTTAATATCATGTTAATATCCTCTAAATATTATATTCTTGATTATAATAATAAAGAATTGAAGGTACAAGGAACAAAACTATCGGGATAATAGAGTCAAGTGAGCAAAAACATCAATTGAAAGAGCGTTAAGTCAGATGTCCGAACTTAGGTTAAGGTTTTAAAAAAAGTTTATTTGAAAATCGGGCGCATAAACGGCCGCATATACGGTATACTCGGCCGAGTATGCGGCCTGACCCGCCTAGATGCCGATTTGACCATACTTGGTGCGCCAAGGCTACTGAATACGAGTATACGGCCGAGTATGCGGTATACTCGGCCGATTTCCTGAACACTGACTTCAACTATAATCACTTTTGTGCATACACACGCACATATATATAAATAGAAACCCGCATAGGCACATACCAGCATATGCCCTCACATACCGCTTAATCGCTATTCGTCAACCTGCCCGAACACATGTGCATATCGCTTTCCTGAACCTTGGTTTTGAAACGAGAGATTCCAAGGCCACCAGTAGCCTTTCACAGCACAACAGTCTCCCATTCGACCAGATGCATCCTATTTCCATCCTAACCCGATTTACCCATAGAAATCTCCGCATGATCATCTCCAACCGACGACAAATTCCAATGGGGAAAAGAAGAGACGACATGTAGAAGACCATCATGAATGTGGTTGGGATGAGGAAGACCATCATGGACCTCATTTCTTGCACATGCATTGCTTTGGTGTTCAAGATTTTGGGATGTGGAAGATCATAATAAATGTGGTTGATCGAGCACAACTGATCACGATGTTAATCCACAACCATTACAAGGTTGAATCACCATATTTGCAATCAATTTTGTTGAGGAAGATGGGATTGAAGAAAATGTGTCCTTCGGAGAAGTGGTTTAAGAATGCTTGTGAAGGAATTCTGGAGGATGGTAAATATCCTTGATCAAGGTACTTGATAGTAAATAGCTTCTGGAGGAAGGCTCAAGAATGATAGTGTTGTCATCACCAATGACAACCATGTCATAAACATGTACAGCAAGTATCACGGTAACTAAAGGCCTCCATCCAATGAATATTGAATAGACAGATGGCATGATGTGAAAACCAAGAGAGCTGATCTCAGAAGTAAATATGTCGAACTATGCTCGTGAACTTTACTTTGGGTCGTAGATGTAGATGATCTTATGAAGTCAACATACATACTCCCTCTCAAAATAACTTAGTGGATGTGTCATGTATACATCCTCATCTAGGTCACCATAGAGGAATACCTCCCCCACGGAATAATTTGGTGGCGCTACCATGACATCATCACCCCTTCTAGATCCATCCTAAACGAGGGGTATGCAATGATAAAAGCACCCAGCAACCAAGGACCGTGGTCCCAAGAAATCCCAATGCTGAACATACAACTGCTGCCTTTCAAGGCAACGCCTTATGTCAGTGCTAAAGCACCCGACATCTTCCATTCAAAGGCAACATCACCTCACTTTGCAGGCCCCAAAACCTACAACTTCTACTTGAGGAAGAAGCCCCAAGGTGCTGACAACATAATGTGACCACCGAAAATTGCTGCTTTGATACCAAATTAATGCAAACAATATGCAGTTAAATAAAAAAATGCACCAAACGAAAACTAAAATCTAAAATGATCTTGAACAGTAACAACAATCAATTTTGCAGACGGAATTCAAATACTGATTAAATGGAGTGACTGGAAAGGATGGACCATTTCAATATTTAACCTAGTTGACGTTAACGGAAACTCCAAGATATGTCTGAAATACTAGCCGTTAAGGAAATAGAGTGCTCCGATCAGATAAGTCATGTGAAGAAACGGTATGTTGATAAATTATTGAGGCCTTGTTATCAATCATATGCACTGAATCATCCCCAAGAAAGATAAAACCACAGAGTTGATAGATATTCTGAAATTTAAGTACATGGCTAACAGGCAACAGAAGATAATTCTCCACAAAATCAGTTCTCACAAAACAACCCACCATCAAAAAAATCAAGGGAAATTTAGGAACGACAGCCTCGTTACCCACAGCACGTATAAAGAGAGCATGCGGCGCGTTCTCCTTGATCGAGCAGCAGCGCCAGCAGCAGACGAAGTGGTTGGCTCGTTGCGGCTACAGCGGCAGAGTGGCGTGGAAGGGGAATAGCAGTGCGGTGAGGTGAAGAGGCGAATTAGTAGCAGGCCGTGGCGGCGCGGGTGGGAAAAGGTGGCAACGGAAGGAGAAGGAAAGGGAAGGGAAGGCGGCGGCGGTAGAGGAAGGAGAGGTAGCGGAAGCTGAGCGAGGGGAAGGTGGTGGCGGTGGCACCGGGGAGAAGCGGCGGTTAGCGACGGTGAGAGGAGAGGTGGTGACGTGGAGAAGATGAGTAGGGATTCTCACGGGGAGTGAGAGAAAGGAGATGGGGAGAGAGGGAAAGGAGAGACAACTCTAGACAATGATAAAAACATACGGTCCTATTTGGTTGAGAATGCCAATTCTCCTTCCGACATGGTTTCCGTACGATTATTCTTCATTATTTCATCTTATTTCATTCTTATTCCTATCTTTATCCCACCTTACCTACATTTATTTCACCTTATTCTTCGTATTCCTATCCTCCAGCCGAACAAAGAGTAGACTCTTATTCTCCTTATTCACCATCGTTATTCCTACTTATTCCTGAACCGAACGCACCCTAAGGGTGTGTTTGGTATGTAAGTTTAGGTGGGTTAAGTTCGTAGCAGGTAACTTATTTTTTAGTTTTGATATTTGGATAGAGGGTTAATCTGTGGGTGGATTAGAAGTGAGTTTATTGTGATATGATTGTATTTGAGTTTGAAAAAGTGCGTAATTATTGTGATGTCATTGTATTGGAGTTTTAAAAAGTGAGTAGAAGTAGACTATTTTATAATTTTTATATGATATGATGGTATAATATTTTATTTTTTGATGGAATTGATGACGGACAATTGATTTATTTAATTTTTTAAAAAGATAAAAAGTGGGACCCACGTGGAGGGAGAAAATATGGGGTAAGGGGGATAAACCCCTCAAAGAGGGGTTTACCCCATGTGCTGAACGGCACCTAAGGTGGCGTTCGGCTAGATGGAAGGGGTTTACCCCCCTTACCCCACATTTTCTCACTCCTCGTGGGCCCCACTTTTATCTTTTTAAAAAAATAAATAAATCAATTCATCATCATCAATTCCATCAAAAAACAATATACAATACCATCATATCATATAAAAATTATAAATTACTCCAATTTTACACACTTTTTCAAACTTCAATAAAATCACATCACAATAACTAAACACTTTTTCAAACTTCAATACAATCATATCACAATAACCTCCTTCTAACCCACCCTCAGTTTAACCATCATTCCAAACACCAAAACTCAAAAATGGGTTACTTGCTACCAGTTTAACCCACCTAAACCCACATACCAAACACACTCTAGGGTCCAGCAAAATAACATGTATGATGTATTAAGATCCCTTGCTACTAATCCATAACCGGGTATCCATTTCTATTCTTTGGTTGGAATTTCACCACAAATCACAGTGACATTACATCACATTCGTTATTCCAATCCTCTCCAACCCTCATAACTATCCCAAATAGCTACTATTCACATCATGTTACCCCAAACCACCCCAACCCAGCAACCAAACAAACTCTTAGTAGGTGTCGTTCGGGTTCCCCTTAACCTACTCTTTTCTCTTTGCAAGTGGGTCCCACATAGGGATGCAAACGGATATGGATGTATCCGTATTCGACCCGTCACCGTATCCGTTTTATACAGATTTTGATATCCGTATCTGTATCCGTTTTAAAATGGATACGGATATGGATATCGTTTTAATATCCGCAAACATCCATATCTGTATCCTTATATCCGTTTTAATATATAAATATAGTCCTAGATTTATTTTTAACCATATATAACATAATTCTCTACCTCCTTTTACCATATTTATATACTTTTTATGATACAAACACATTTAGTAAATTAATATCATGTTTTTCCATCCAATTCTGATATATTTAAGTCGATTCTATAGAGTATTTCTAACATTACTCGTGTGCAATCAATATCCGTTTTACATCTGCATATATAACAATTGGTGGTGGGTTATTAGTGTAAATATCCTTAAATTGGTGGTGGGTTAGAAGTGGGTTTATTGTTTATGATTGTGCTGAAGTTTGAATGTTAATAATTGTTTATGATTGTTTATAATATACTTTTTATGTTAATAATTATTTTTGGACATAGTTAAAAACATTATACCAAAAAATTTGTAAGGTCAATACAAGTAATTCCAACCTAGGTTGGGAGGATTGGAACGAGGGGTATGTTGGTGTACACCGGCTATCAAACGAAGTCTTAGAGTTCTTCATGGAGACTTATTTCAAAATCCTATGTATTAATTATATTTTTTTGAGATATTGCAATATCGATCAGGCTTCTCCTTTTTTAGAATATTATTTGTACCCCCGACTTCTTATTGTTCTATCACTTGTATCCCTCAGGTTAGTTGTCATCCATTGGTGTCCTAAACAGATGTTATCTTCTGGGAGAAAAGGGTCATAACATTGATCAGATAGGTCAAGAAAGTCTACCTGCATTCACGAAAGTCCATTGCATCCTCTGCCCCCCCCCCCCCCCCCCACATCGCCCCCTCCTCCTCCTTCGCCGCCTCCACACCCCAACCCCACCCCTCCACCGCCCCCTCCTCTACCCCCTCCTCCTTCACAACCTTCTACGCTCCCCCCACCCTCCACAGCCCCCTCCTTTGAGCACCTCCTCCTCTGACCCCTCCTCCTCCACCCCCTCTGCCATGTAGCAAGGATAGAAGGTGACAGCTTCTTCTGAGCATCGTAGAGCGATGATGAGATATTCATGGATGATTTTAGCATGATCCATGAATCCTAATCCGCATCGCAGTAATCTTGGGAACTGCCTAACACCTTGGCGAAGGAATCCCCTCGAGCAAGCCCATTGATCTACATTTCTTGCTAGAGAGAAAGTATCGTGGTCGGAGAACATAGTCGAAGTCCCAGTTGTTGCTATGCCTCCTTGGTCTGAAGCCAAAGCCATTATCAGAGATCGACCATCCAAATGACATCCACTCCATCCACGATTTGCGAACAAGATCATAGGAAGGGGAAGGGGTTGCATTTACAGTTGTCCTTCTATTTATCATAGGTTCACATGCGCAAATTCCCTCGTTATCGATCAGTTAGAGCTTGCGAATGTCGCCGAGCATCACTGAACCTTTCTGTTGTGCATTAGTAATAACTCTCTCTCGTGTTGGAGTTTACTGGTCAAGGAAGAGCACCTCCATATTTTCATCCATTTCGATCCTTCTTAATGAGCTACACCTTCATGTCGTGAGCCAACAATAATGACGAGGTTCGAACCTCTATTAGCAAGGAGTGAGGAGGAGGGGGAACAACGAAGGAGGAGGTTGGAGGGCATGGGGCAGAGGAGGGGTCAGAGGAGGATGGATGGGTGGGGGTATGTTTGGACAATTATGCCCCTCTTAACTGCATCATGGTTTGAAAAAATCATGGTTAAGTTCAACTCATTATCGGCTAAAGTACCGAATAAGTAATAGAACAACAAGAAGTTGGGGGCACAACTGATATTCTAAAAAATAGAGGAGCATAATTGCTATTGTAGTATCTCAGAGGGGCACAACTAATAAAAATCTATATATCAACTTAGCAAAAATCTCTACTCAAATATTTAATTAGTTGATCCAAATAATGTCATCAATGTATTTGGACTATTAAAAGACCATTTGAATTTTCAATAAATAAGGTCGAGTTTGCTTTTTTAATTTCAAAGTTTGCAGATAATAGAAAAGATCTCAATCTATTACACTATACTCATTGTGCACGTTTTAGCCCATATAAGATTTTGTTCAATTTATAAAACAGATTTAGATTTATCTTTATTAAAAAAGGGATATTTACCTAGCAGACCCTGAAATCTTTCAAAATTACCTCTACGACCTTTGAAACATCGTAATTCCTCCTACGACCCCGTAATCTTGTTAACCCTTACTCTACAGACCATGCGGTTAAGCCCCGTCAATTTACCCGTTAAAATTAACCAGATTCCGCTAGGATCCTTTATATTATACCCATTCTGTTTAATAAATTTACAATCAGTGCCCTCCCCCCTCTTCATCCCCCGACGATGCTGCTCCCCCTCTCCCCACATCCTCGGTGCTGCTTCCTGCCCCTTCCTCCCCTCCCCCGCTTCATCGACGATGGAGCCCCCTCTCCTCACCGACGATGGAGCCCCCCATCCTCCCGTGTTGGTGCTTCGCCCTCCCTTCCCCTCCCTCAATGGAGTCCCTCCGCCGATGATGGAGCCTTCCTCCCCTTCCCAGCCGGTCGCCGCATCTCCCCCGCGCTGTGACCAACTGGAGCATCTGGTCCGATCCACATACGCACCTCTGATTTTCACATTCATCTGCATTCTAGGTTATATTTCTGCCTTCACCTTTTTCTCCCTCCGATTCTCCTTCTATTTCTGATTTCCAGTCGATTTCCCTCCTTTTCTCCTTCCGTTCTGTTATCTCTATCTCATCCCCTATTCTCTTTGAAATTGATTCAAAATAATCATCACCATTTCACCACATTCGTTCTATCCCTGTCCATTTCTCATTCCGATCTATCCCCCTCCGGTGAACACACACCAGAGGGCCGGTTCCTTCCTCCACCGTTAGCTCCACCATTCACTGCTTGTTTCGGCCGAGGATTCACACCTCGAGCATTGCTTGATCATGTAGGTTCCTTGCATCCGGAGTATTGGACGTAACCACATCTGGAGGTTGAAAACAAATAGCATCTCCTGCCGCAACATAATTTATCGAAGCACCTGGATCGAACTCGATATTCATCTGGAATACGAGACATCTGATCAGAGACCATCCGATTGAGTTCCGCTGCATATGAACCCTATGTCGATCGTCACCGCCGAGACAGCCCCGAGCGCCAGGTGCAGTATCGCGCTGGCAATCGCAGAGCTTCCGATGTCGACATCGATCTCCAGGTACCCCTCCCCTCGGTGGTACGTGCAAGTGAGAGCTTTGCCGAGCAGGCATGCTGCGTGGTTCCCAACTGCGGCCCGGACGACCCACGGCCCCCTGACGATACGGTTCACGAGCTTGAAGCGAGAGAGAAGGAGGGGGAGAGAAGAATAAAGGAGGGCCATTGGATTTGCTAGGGTTAGATTAACTCAACTTAAACCCAAATAAGTTAACTTAAAAAATCTCAAATTAACGGTAGGGTCTATAGGGTAAGACGGAGCAAGATTACGGGGTCTAGGGAGGAATATCGATGTTTCAAAGGTCGTAGAGGTAATTTTGAAATATTTCAGGGTTCGCTGGGTAAATATCCCTTAAAAAATCATATGGTTGTTTAATAAAAACTTTTCCCTTTTAGATATTCATTTAGAGAATTATTTTTTTCATTTGATAAAGTTTTATTCTATATTTTTCGTGAAATTTAGTGAATTTTTCATTTTCAAACTTCCCTCCATGACTTGTATGTACTTTAAGGATCTCTTCACTTTTCTTTTAACTAATTTTTAAAAGTTTATGAAAGATTATATTGCTTAGTATTTTTAAGAAGATGTTTCAAGCGAACCTTAGAGTATTCATCTATTACAAGGCAAACCTTAGAGTATTCATCTATTACAAGGCGGTGTCTGTAGCCACTAATGCCTTTTATTCTTGTTGGTACAAACAGATCTAAGTGAACTAGGTCTATGGATTTTAATGCTGAAACCCAGTTTTTTCTTTTGAAAGGGCTCTTGCGGAGTTTTCCTAGTGAGCAAACATCACATGGTGTTTTTGAGTTTCTATTAATATGTAGTCCACTTACCATGTTGTTCTTAATTAACATATCTATGTACTTAGGATATGAGTGACCTAATCTTTTTTTTGAGAGGTAATATCCTAATCTTATTTGCTAAAGGTTACCTTCATTACTACCAACGACTATGCAATCATAGGTATTATCTTTGTTAAACTCGACAATATAAATATATTTAAACATTTTTCCCATTAGCAGTGATCTGTTACCAGGTTCATCAAAACAATCAAAAGAAAACATAACTTCAAAAACTTGTATCACAAACTTGACTTACACTAAGTAAATTATGCTTCAAAACCACCTAAAGAAACATTGCTAAAGTGGTTTTACCCTTACCAACTTGACCAATACCTATGATACGTCATTCGTGGTTATTCCCAAAGGTGATTGATCCTCCTTTTTGTTCCAGTGCAGTAAATAGCTTCTTCTCTATTGTCATATGTTTGGAACATCATACGACCATGACCCATTGGCTTCCCCAATATTTTCCCTACAACTATTGAGATTGATGTCAATCTTGATTCAATGTGTTTTGAAGATTTTAGTCCTTTTTAAGATAGGGTGTAATCAATTTCTTGTGATATACATTATCTCCGTCAACATAGCAAGTTTTAAGAAGATATTTTGGTACCCATTTATTAGGTCCACGGCGGTTACTTTTTCTCTCCAATTTTACTAACTTGTAATGAGATGATAATGAATTACCAATAAGTAATGATTAATTAAGATCACCAATTATATGTCCAAGAATTGATTTTACGAAATTGATGATTTTGACTAATTTTTTTATTTATCAATAATATGTAAGAACTATAATACTGATTTTCAGCAGAAATAAAAAGTATGTAAATTGTTCAAATCGACAAAACTAGAAAAAGTACCTTCATTTTCTTTAATTATTCTTGACCTCCGAAGTCTCCAAGTTTTTCCCTATAAATGTATTTGAGATTTTAAAATTGAGTCTAGAGTTTTTTAGCCTCTATTTCTGAACCTTGATCTCTTTATAAGTAGATGATTCAAGCGGTGTCTTTTGGAATCGTATTTCGTAGCCTTCTCTACACTTTTCATTGTTGAGATTCCACTTGAAAAAAATAATCAAGCTACAAAACAAATATACAATAAAATCATTAGCAAAATCTAAGTCACTAATTAGTTGCAACTGTCTCCTCAACTACATGTTAAGGGACAGTTGTGACCGTTCTGTCCATCACAGGGCAGAAGAGACATCGACGACCATCTCCTCTGGAGAGATAAGAAGAAACGTTGTAGCACATCTCCACTAGAGGTAACTTACGGGATGGTCGTTACCATCCCTGCACTATAAGAAACTGCAGTAAATGCGAGCACGATTGTAGTCTCAACCTTGTCGCATAATGATCGTAATATGCTCACATTTCCTATATGCAACCACTTATCATCGCAACCTCTATAGTCGCATGTGTGGGGCTGTAAATCTAATTATGACTACAACCCATTTGCATTGTGGTACATGCATGCGATCACAATAGTCCCTTGTAGTCGTAGAAATGAACTGTTAAAAAGCATATGCATTGCGAGCGAAAATGGACTTCTAGTAGTTGCATATTTCGCTTCCGGGAAAAAATTAGAAGAAACCAGCAGATCTCATGTTTTCTTTCGACCTCCTACACATGATTCACATTTATACATGCATAAGACATATATTCAAACAAACATCCACATACATTGGACCTATCGAGCATGTCCAACCATTAAACCTGATGATGCTTAAGAAAAGACATGGAACTTCGCACATATGAAGCAAAACATCGAAATGGACATCCAATCGACATACACAATGAAGCATACACACAACAACCAACCTTTGTTGAGTTTTAAAGTACACTAATGAGTGCAAGTATTGTTATAAATGCTAATACTTTATAAAATAAAAGGATTAACAAAATAGAGTTTTAAGAAAGAAAAGAATAATAACTAAGAAGTCTACTTGGTTCTTTGTCTCTCTCTTCCCGCTACTTCCTACACCTTCAAAGTAAGCTCTTCCTCTTCTCCTTTCTTCTCTCCATTTACCTCTTCCTTTCTCTTTGTGCTACCTCTCCATCTCTCACACGGATGACGACTCCGCAATGACCAGACTTTAGCAATGCGACATCTCGTTATTCTTCCTCTTCTTCTTCTTCTTCTTCATCCTCGTCATCATCACTCTCATCGTCGTTGTCGACGACGGCATTCTTTCTACCCCTACAAGCTCTCCTACAATAACGAAAGTATAAGTACTTCACTATAGATTAAGAATTTTAATTTAATTTTAAAACCCATTACATGGCATCCATCCAACCCTCTATGGTGTCCAATCTAATCTACAGGCATCCCATTACATTCAAAATATTCTAGATATTACTAGACATTTGGTTAATCTGATTTGGATCTATTGTAAACTCAAATGTCGACTATGTGCATTGTACTGGTGGCACATAGATGCCCGTGGAACCAGGAGTCCCATAACTGAAGTTCGACGAAAACTTAGGGTGGAGCCCTCCAAAGGCTTGCCTTCGCTAGGCCCCAACCCATCGATGATCAATGACCTCCTATTACACGTTAGCATCAAAACGTCGATACTCATCAACAAGAGTGGACTCGTACTTATGCGTGAAGAGGGTTGATGAATCACAAATTTATCATATTAAAATGTTAGAATTAGGTAAAATCTTGAGTTCATCTCGACACACTTCCACCTCATTTTATGCATAATTTCACTTTTCACTTCTCACATAATTTGCATTCAAATACTGCTAAAAACAAAAAATAATTAAAGTTGAAAAATAAACAAAACGATACTTTTCCAAGATTTTCACTTCCTCTTATTGTCTATATAAATTAATGTATTTAATTACTAACCAATTATTTTTATTTATTTTTTTGTTAAGTTTTAATCCCATTCAATACCATGTTTCTATTTTTTATTTACGGATCACAATGGGCCAAAAGCACATCATGTTTTTGTTCTAAACAAAAGAAAATAAAAAATAAAAGAAGGTTGTTGACATCAACATCGAGGGGGTGACGCTAGCCCCTCTTCTTCATCACGCCTCCTACAATGCACAATGGGACACTACCCCCCCCCCCCTTCGACCAATGGCCATTGTTGCCCCTTCCTTTTCCTCACTGCCAGCCGTCGCCCCCCTCCCTCCCTGGACTCTAGCTATAAACTGGGGAGGGGACGGCCAAAGGGAGAACCCATTCCCGGAGCTCGGCCCCATACCAACCCAACTCGAGGGGCCTCGAGCCCTAGACCCGACTCCACTACGAACTGCTAGTCACTACGTTGTCACCTCAGCCATGGCCTCCTCTGTCCTCTTCGAGCATCGTGACTGCCTCCAAACTTCTTGCCACCTCACCGTCATGCTCCAACAATGCGGCCAAGCATGGCCACATCAACCAACGTCCATGAAGGAAGGGGTTTCCAAGGACCCCTTTGCAAAGTTCTTGTTTTCTTAGTTTTTATAAAAATTTTGGGTTTAAACCTAATTTTGCTAAAGTTTGTTTTATATTATGCAATTTTTTAATTTTTATCTTTACATTATGTAACATTTGCATTTTTTTATATTCAGGTTCGATATTCTCTTTTCAATCCTCAAATGACCTTTCTACAATCCCATGCATTCTTTTTAGTTTTTTTACAATTTGCCCATTAAATAATTGAATAGTAAAATTTTCAATTTGTCTAATCACTTTTATGATATTACAATCATGCCAGTAATTTTAGTTTTGTTTACATTCAAGCTCTTCAACTTTCCAGACAATTTCACTTATGTCCCTAGCAATTCAAAAATTCAAAAAAATAGCAGAAACATAAAAAAGTCCCTAAAAATTTCTTTATGATCACAGCGATGTTTAAAATCTAATTACATAGGTTTCAACATATTTTAAGATTCCGAAAATAAAAAGAAAAATAGGGTTTAATTTGAAACAATAAAGTCAAAAATATCTTTGTAAATAGAAAAAAATCACGTAAAAAGTATGAGTCCCTATGGATCGATCATCTACTTTCTGCAAACTCTATTTGATAGCTCTACTTGTAATTGTAGAAATTTTATTAAAAACTCTCATTTTTTATGTGCAACAACAAAAACATAAAAACCATTTCTTAGCACACATAAAATCATAGTCTCAAGGTGTCATCATAATGTTTTCTGGTTCAAAACAATTATAATAATCGCTTATATATTTATGTTTAATGAAAGAAATGACTTTGAACAAGAGAAAGACACTCACCCTCACATTTTGGGCTCCATCGGTGGACCACTTTGTTCCGCTAGTCGATTTGATCTCTAGCTTCGATCTATTTGTCCTCAATGTTGTACAACGCCTCCCAAAGTCTTCAAAAGCAAAGAGATCACAATATTGACTCCATCTACGTTCAAGCACACGTTTTAATATACTTAGACCATATAACAGAATTTAATGTGATAAATCATTCCTGTCAGGAGTCATCCATGATGGGTGAAACTCATTTGCCCTCTCCCAGACAACCGGACCATCCAACTTGGGAAATGTTATCTTTCTCGCTCTGTAAATGCTATTGGTGATCCGGTTTGTGGTCAAGTGGGTCAATGCAACACGGAACATCCCCCGAGTGGTCCCGGGACGGATGTCATATGTGTTTTGTATTTCACAAGTGATTACATTAGACATGTATAGGTGGCTAAATAAATTATTACAATATCATAAAACTCATGTAAACATCGTGTAGAAATTGTTGCTGGTTGCGGACTCATATGAGTCTATCTTTACTCCTCTGAGTCTTGGAACCTTTTCCAATACTTGTAAAGCTCCTTGGCCACATTTGTGTTGGTCTTTTAGAGTATACCTGATTTAAATCATGTATATTTCATAGAAAAAAGTTTAGTAGCTTCATTTGAAACACAAGAAAACTAACGAATATATATATATATATATGAGGAAAATGGGGCTGCCCCCTAGGGGGAGCTAACTTAGCTCCCCCCGCCCTATTTTCTTCAAATTTATTTATTTTTTATGAAAATTTTTTCCGTGAATATTCATCACTATATCCCTATATTATGTCATAAAAATTTCGTGTGAAACAAAGACTCCTAGGGCCCCGTTTGGATGGAGGTCGTACGAGTCTCTGTTTTGCATGAAATTTGAATGACATAATATAGGGATTTAATAATGAATTTACACGGTTTTAGATTTCAAAAAAAATAAAAAAAATTTGTGAAAAAAAAGGCGGGGGGAGCTAAGTTAGCTCCCCCTAGGGGGCATACACATTTTACCCTGTATATATATATATATATATATATATATATGTGTGTGTGTGTGTGTGTGTGTGTGTGTGTGTGTGTGTGTGTGTGTGTGTGTGTGTGTGTGTGGGTAAAATGGGGCTACCCCCTTGAGGGGGAGCTAACTTGGCTCCTCCCGCCCCATTTTTCCCATTTTTTTACTTTTTTTGAAAATTTCTTCTGTGGATTTTCATCGATATATCCCTACATTATGCTGTTAAAATTTCGTGTGAAACAAAGACTCCTACGGCCTCCATCCAAACGAGATTGTTTTTAGCAATTATGTTACCGCTAAAAAATGATAGTCTAGATGGAGGCCGTAGGAGTCTCTGTTTCAAACGAAATTTTAATAGCATAATATAGGGATATAGTGATGAATATTTACGGAAGAAATTTTCCAAAAAAATAAAAAATGGAATAAATGGGGTAGGGGGAGCTAAGTTAGCTCCCCCTTAGGGGCAACCATAATATATATATATATATATATATATATATATATATATATATATATATATGAGGAAAGGGAGCCTACTTTGTGAAGTAGGTAACTTACCTACTTCACATTTCATTTTTTGCAAATTTTTTTATTTTTTTCAAAAATACCACCATGGATTTTCATAATTATATCCCCCTAATATGTCATTCAAATTTCGTCAGAAACAGAGACTCCTATGGCCTCCATCCAGACAGTCATTTTTTAATGGTCACAGATTTGTTGTATTTTACATGTTCTGGATGAAGGTCGTAGGAGTCTCCGTTTCTGATGAAATTTGAATGACATATTAGAGAGATATAATTATAAAAATCCACAGTGACATTTTTCAAAAAAAATAAAAAATTGCAAAATTGGATGTGTAGTAGGTAAGGTTACCTACTTCACAAAGTAGGCTCCCTTTCCCCTCTCTCTCTCTCTCTCTCTCTCTCTCTCTATATATATATATATATATGAGTTCAATGGGGCTGCCCCTTGGGGGAAGCTAACTTGTCTCTCCCGCATTATTTTGCTCGGTTTTTTATTTCTTTTGAAAATTTCTTCCATGGAATTTCATCATTATATCCCTATATCATGTCATTAAAATTTCCTGCGAAACAGAGACTCTTGCGGCCTCCATCTAGACAGTCATTTTTTAACGGTAACAGAATTGCTAAAATCGACCCCATCTGGATGGAGGCCGTAGGAGTCTCTGTTTCGCACAGAATTTTTTTGACATGATGTAGGGATATATTGATGAAAATCCACGAAAGAGTGTGTGTGTGTGTGTGTATGTGTGTGTGTGCGTGTGCGCGCGCGTGCGGGCGGGCAGGCAGGCGGGGGTGCGGGGTTGCGGGGGTGCGCGGGTGCGGGTGTGGGTGCGTGTGCGTGTGTGTGTGTCAAAATTTCAAGAGAGACAGAGACTCCTACAGCCTCCATACAGACGGGGTCGTTTTTAGCAATTCAGTTACCTTAAAAATGATTGTCTGGATGGAGGCCGTATGAGTCTCTGTTTCGCACGAAATGTGAATAGCATAATATAGGGATATAGTGATGAATATTCATGGAAGAAATTTTCAAAAATAAAAAATGGCTGAAATGCCATGGGCGGACCAAGTTAGCTCCCCCAAGGGGCAGCCCCATTGAACTATATATATAGGGGTTGGGGAAGCTGCACCCGGGGGTGTAGCTAACTAGCTGCACCCGGCCATTTTTTCATTGATTTCTTGTGTTTTTGAAATGAAACCTAGGGGGATTTAAATCACTATATATCACCATGATATCACACCAATTTCAACTAAATTCGACATTTCTATCATCTCCATCGAGGCTATGACATTTTAACGATTTCAGAATTATTGAAATTGACCATATCTAGATGGGCATGCTGGGAGTGTTTGTTTTGCATGAAATTTAAAACACATATTCCACACAATAAACTAAGTAAATCCCCCATAAGTTTCCTTCAAAAAATCAAAAATCAAGGAGAAAAATACCCGGGTGTAGCTAGTTGGCTGCACCACCCGGTGTAGCTTCCCTTTTCCCATATATATATATATATATATATATATATATATATATATATATATATATATATATATATATATATATATATAGGGATTGGGGAGCCTACACCCATGTGTAGGTAACTTACCTACACCCACCTCTTGTTTCTTAATTTTTTTGATTTTTTTTGAAATGGATCTTTAGTGGATTTACTTAGAATATTAAATGGAATATGTGTTTCAAATTTCATGTAAAACAGACATTCCTAACAGCTCCATCGGAAGGGGCCGATTTCAGCAAATCTCAGACCGTTAAAATTTGACTATCATGATGGATAAGTTAGAAGTCTCAAAATAAGTTGAAATTTGAATGACGATATGGTGATATATTGTGATCTAAATTCCCCAAGGAATTAATTCAAAAAAATAAAAAAAATTTGAGGGAAAAGGAGTTGGGTGTAGGTAAGTTACCTACACATGGGTGTAGGCTCCCTTTTCCCATATATATATATATATATATATATATATATATATATATATATATATGGGTTAAATGAGGCTACTCCTTGGGAGTGCCCAATTGGCTACTCCCACCCTTATTTTTCCTTTATTTTTTGTTTTTTTTTGGAAATAAAAAATATGAATATTCATCAATATACCCCCCTAACATGCTATTCTGATTTCGTTAAAAACATAGACTCCTATGCCCTCCATCTTAAGGGGGTCAATTTCAGCAATTTTGAGACCGTTAAAATTTGACAGTCTTGATGAAGGGGATAGAAGTCTCGAATTAAGTTGAATTTTGAATGACACCATGATGACATATTGTGATCTAAATTCCAATAGGTTTCGTTTCAGATAAACAAAAAATACAAGAGAAAAGGGGTGGGAGCATGTAAGTTGGCTACAACCAGGGAGCATACTCCATTTTCCCTATATATAGGGGTTAAATGGGGCTGCCCCCTGGGGGAAGCTAACTTGGCTCCCCCCACCCCCATTTCACCCGATTTTTTATTTTTTTTGAAAATTTCTTATGTGAAATTTCATCACTATATCACTATATTATGTCATTAAAATTTCGTGTGAAATGGAGACTCCTACCGCCTTCATCCAGACAATCCTTTTTTAACGGTAACAGAATTGCTAAAAATGACCTCGTCTGGATGGAGGCCGTACGAGTCTCTGTTTCGCACGAAATTTTAATGGCATAATATAGTAATATATTGATGAAAATCTACGGAAGATATTTTCAAAAAAATAAAAAAAATCGGGCGAAATGGGGCGGGGGAGCCAATTTAGCTCCACCCGTGGGGGCAGCCTCATTTTACCCTATATATATATATATATATATATATGGATAGCCATCATTCCAGGTATCGAAGTGTAAATGAAGCCTCATCTGACAGGGTGGGGGATGTGCGGTATGTATTGTACCATGAGGACCTTCTACACGATCTACCTCATCCATCGGATGATCACCTCACTACGAGGACCTCGATGTGGGTTGATGGTCGTTGATGAATTTAAAAGTTGAAAATATAGCTTCGTTAGTAATTAGCTACATTTCTCCATTTATTCTACATTTTTATCATTCATGCACTTAGAATTAGTAATATTTTAGCATTCATAATTGCATTAAATAAGAAGCCCAAATTCTCTTGTAAAAAGCACATGTTATTATCCTAACTTCTCCTATTTTTATTTATTCATCAATAACTCTAAATAAAATAAAATCATCTATAGTGCATATATTACTTACACTAATTAAAGAAAAGTAGAAAAATTGCTAACTTGTAAAATTGCCCAATAAAACCTAAACCCCAGTTTTCAAATATGAATATCTCTCTCATACAGTCTCCTATGAACTCCTGCTGACTTTGAATGTGCATTCAATTACCTACAAAATAAGATCAAATTCAAAATAATCGAAGTTCATATATGAAACTCTGATTTTGGGCCCTCATGCATATTGTACATATTGACCTATTTGATCTTTTTTATTTTATGTACAAAAATAATCTTTTTTTATTTCTTTTGCATTTATTTTCTTTGATTATTGTTTTCATAAAACATGTAAAATCCAAATAAAAATTGAGGTAAAAATCAATGAAAATAAACCACCTTGAGTCACTATATATAGTATGTACATATGTCCCTTTTACTTTATCTCTTTATTTTTAATTATTAAAAATAAAAAAAGATTAAGGTGAAAGTATTTATTTAATAATTTTTGATGTTATTCTGATTTTTATTTTATTTAAAAATACAAAAAATTACAAAATACAAAAAATTCGGTATTTTATATCTATAGAGTACCACCAAAAATATTTTATATATATATGATTTCTTCTGGTTTTGGATCTTTCATGAAAGTTGTAGTCTTGTCGATACGAACAACTTTCATTTAAGTACTTTTCAATTTGACTTTGTTTGCTATTTGTTTTTATTTTTCTTTGAATTTAATTTTTCGAATTTTCTGGGAACGACGCATGGCAGCTCCATTTTTATTATTTATTTAATTATTTATGTATCTTTATTATTTACTTATTTATTATTTTAATTTTTATTTTTCCCTTTATTTATGTAATTATTAATTATTATATTTATTTTATTTATTCTAATTATTATTATTTATTTTATTTTTTATTATTAACATTATTTTAATTTTTGTTTATTTTTTCCCAATCATCACATGGCAGCCCCAAGGTTGGCCACATGACCCCCTCTCCTTCCCTAGCGGCTTTACTTTGCATGTGATCCGCCGTTCTTGAGAGAGAGAGAGAGAGCCTTGAAGCGGTCTTCGCATTATAGCTCCTTCTTGCATTCTGTAGAGCGTCGATCTTCTCGCTGATATCTGGATGCAACGACGACCTGAGCAGCATCATGTAACTCCACCCCCGGTGAAAACTACCGATGACTAAGGTTTTCCATCGATCTTACGTTCCACACAGGACAGGAGCGCAGCCGCTGAGGCGACCGATAAAAGACCTCAATCAACAATTAACCCACAATAAATATCAAGCACTGAATGGCAAAAATATGGAGTTAAAATTTATTATAACTCTACAAGAAAATATGTATAGGTGTAAGCACAAGTAGAGATCGAACATTGGGAGCAAATGGTTGGGGGTGAAAATGAATACAAATTTATTCAATTCTTTTCTTGTCTATGTTATTGTTTTTGTGGGTTTTTAATTTTTATATTTTTTTATTTGATTTATGGTTTTATAATTTTTATTTGGTTTTAATTTTTTGATTTTATATTTCCTTTTTATATTTTCTTTTTCTTTGATAAAAACAATATAGCCTATATAAGGCTTTATTTACACAATACATAGAAATATATTTATAAATAATATTAAATCTAAACAAAATTATGAAAAAAGTTTGTTTTGGGGTTTTTAATATTTTTCTCATGTTTTTATATTTTTCCAGAAAGTTTTGCTAATTTTTATGTATTTTTAAAGTAAAATGTATCCCAATAATGGGGTTAATACATAATTCGAAAATAATTTGGTTTTAAAAATAGTAAATAGGTCCCAAAATTACCTAAATTAATTTTAATACATAAATAATAATATATAAATAATTATAAAATAAGAAAACGTATTTTTGGTATTTTTGAAGAGTTTTTATTTTTTTTTAGGATTTTGGAGCTTCTTGATTTTTTTATATTTTATTTTTCTATTTTTAGTGGTTTTTTCTCTAGACTCAATAAACATCAAAACATAACATATATAATTTTTTGTAGTTTTTCAAAAGTATTTTCTATTTTTTGTATTTTAAATAGGATTAAAGGCTCCTTTTTCATTTTAAATAATTATATAAATGCTCAAAATGCCTAATAAATCATGGGCCTTAATCTACAAGGCAAGGGGCATCTATCCCTATTTTAGGGGAATTTTGGAGCTAGGTAGCTATATTTAATAATTAGGTAAAAGTGACAAAAATTAAACGGTCTGGTAGGGGCATAACTGCAAATAAAATAAAGTCCAGGGGCCACATTGCAATTTTCCTAACATAATAAACATTTATCTAAAGTTATGGAAGTGTTTTGCAATATACAAAAACACCAGGGGCCTATGCGCAAAATCTCCATTTTATCACCTCACGTGGGACGACACATGAGGTGATGTGGATCAGACCCAATAGCAAATATAAATGATTACAGGACGTGCAAAATTTTCACTTATTTATAGTAGCATAGTTTATTTACAAGACTAATTATTAACTACAAAAAGAACAAGGGCATAAGTGCAATTTACCCCTTAATAACGGCGATCGGACGACGTTGGAGGTGTCACTTGACACTTGGCAGTCATCCGACGACTGATACCCCTTCGTTGATGGACGTACAAGATTAGATCGCAGATTGCGATCTGACGGCTGAGGATGGGCTCCATCCTACGGTGCTGACGCGAACTCGGACCGCTTTCATCATCCGACGGTGGACAAGTAAGGAGGAAGAACAAGGAAGAAGGCCGGAACAACCAAACTTCCCCGCCTCCGATCTCCCATCTTCGACACCCTTCGAGGCTCCAAGGGGTCCAAGAAACTACCTGGCAATTATTCTAGCTACTGGAGAGCTCGGATCGTCCAGAGGTATACATGAGCGCCACCACGAGGTCGGAGAAGATGTGGTGCTCCAGGTACCTCAGGCGGCTCTTGATTTCAACTACTGGCGTTGTATCACGCGCCTAACCTGCACAGGAGATCCACACGGCTCGAGGGGAGATCCCTCGACCAAAAGATGAAGCTGTATTAGCACAGCATTGAAGTAGGAATGTTGGCCGGAGCTCCGCTCCAGCGAACTACGAACCGAGGGATCTGGGCTACATCTAAGGCCTAAAGATTAATCTATATGCAAAAAAAAAAGCTTAAAAAACCTACATAAAAATTGTAAATTGCACAGCTCGTACCTTCCCAGGAGGGAAGGGAGCAGAGGTCGCCGGCGACAGCAGCCTTGGGCGCACCTCCTTCCTCCGCGAGCATCCACGACCTTCAGGGGACCTCCATCTATCACCTGGATGCACACTAGGTCGAAGGTGGGAGCTCTAGGGCTAGGGAAATGGTCAAATTTGAGAATGGAGGAGGAGGTTTTTATTTATAAATATTGTTGTGCACCCTTATTGACCAGGCGATGGTGAAGAATCTACGCTATATACAATGTGAACAAGGTGTGGGTGTGTATGTACAATGTGCCGGGAACATTTCTTGTGAAGGAAGCAAGTGCGAAAGATGGATGGAACGCCCGGGAAAAATGGGAGAAGACGGGGTCTTCGACAGATTTGACGGGCTGCAGAGTGAGTTGCTTATTAAACAAGTGAGCACCCTCATTTGACCGACCATTAGGAAAGAAATCAAGTGATATATGAAGGATACAAGGGTTGGGAGTGTATGATGATGGTTTTGGGAGTAATTCCTGTAAAGGGACCGATGTCATTTGAGCTACGGATCGACCGAGAAAATTTGGAGAAAATGCGAGGTTTGACAGATCTGACGTGCTGCAGTGGCTGAAGTCTGAGGTGACCGAAGGTCAACAAAGGGAGCCTTGCCATTGGTCCATGTAGGCTCACTACAGGACAAAACAGTAGAGTTATTAAAGAATAATTATTTAAAAATAATAAATGATTTTATTAGTTTTAAGGTATAAAATAACAAATGTTTATTATTTTATGTAGTAATTTATTACGATTTTTATTTATCTTTTTGATGTATTTTATTACAAGTTAACTATTAATGGTGTCTTTATAAGTATATTTACATGTATGGTATATAATATATTTTTATTTTGTATATTTTATTTTATTATTTTATATATTTATAACGTATTTTTAGGTACAGAAATATATTTTTATTTTATTTCTATGATAGTATTTGTATACTTAAATAAATAGGTATATGAATTGTATAGGTATGGTTATAGATATTTTGCTTATATTTTATATACTTCTTTTTATTTTAATGTATTTTGTTGGTTTTTATTTTGGTTTTATATTGTTAATATAATATATGTAATATACCCAACATTTAAAATTATAAAAGCATAACAAATAAAAGAATATATTTCCCTTTTATTTATATACATGTATACATAGGTATTTTTATCTATGTATTTTATAGACTTGTTTTATTTGAGGTTTTCTTTTAATTTCAATATGTACATGTATTATGTATATTATTTACAAAATTCTAAAAATATAAATTTGTAAAAATAATGAATAATGAATATAATGAATATTTTAATCGGATAAACTATACAATTGAGGGCCAAAAAACCAACTTCCACAAATTGACTCCAAAAATTATGAAACCACCTTCATTAAATAGATCTTGAAAAGTTATATACAATTAAACTGATTTTGATAGATTTTGAGTTTTTATTTGCAAGATATGGGTCTGTGAAGTTGAGATTTTGGCTTTTTATTTTGTGTACAAGATGTACACTGTATATTATTTTTGTGCATTTTGTATTTTTATTTACATTATTATCTACAACTTTTATGTACAAAGTTTCTTTATTTGATGAATAAATAATTAAATAAAAAATGGATGTCAAAAATGCATAAATAATGAATAAATAAATGAGATATTTATTGTATTCTTGGCCCTTATCTCCCCCTACTTTATTCTCTGTAGACCAAGCCAATTCTTGACTTGGTCTCGGGGTTCGGATCATAAAATATTTTCAATATTTTATTCTGTTTTATTTTCTTCTATTTATTCTATAATTTTGACATTAAAAATCTTATCTTGTATACAAATAATACAATAAATAATGGGTGCTATTATGTACAAATTAATGTTATTTCCATGTGTTTGCTGGGATTTTTAAGGCCAAAATGATAGAATAAATGTGATGAAATGGAGATTCATCACCCCCCCTATACCTGCCTTTGCTAGTCCCCTAGCAAATACTTCTGCAATAAGTTCAAAAAGAACAAAGAATAAGAAGAAAAGGAAAGGAAAAAATAAAGAATTTAAAAAATAAACTGAATTGATCATGATTATTAAACTTATCTATACAAAATCAAAGTTTGGAGCTCAGGTTAGACCTTTATGTGAAAATGTGTGTGGAACCCGGTTAGGAACCAAATTTAAAACACAACAGCCTTCGAGAGTTACAGAACTCAGTTCAAATCACCTCAATAGCCAAGTCAGAACTAGCCTACATCATACGCAAACCCTTATGACTATGAAGCTGACTTGTACAGTGTAAGTGATAGTGGCTCTTCCCAACTGAAATGACAAAGGAATTGACTTCTCCAGAATGACAACCCAATGATTCTCCAATCCAGCACTCTATCGTCGAGGAGCAGGGTATTCCCTTCTAAGTTCAAGTGACATCCAACTCAAGAGGAGGAGGTGAAGAAGAGAATGGACGGTAGCCAGTGTAGCTACCTATTATGGGATACAAGACCAGTGTAGTCAAGTCATCCAGCTGCAGGCTCACATGGTATAACTTTGATGCTCAAGCTTGCTTATTTTCTATACAACATATATACATACTCCGGCAGGCACTTTTATTTTTATTTTCAAGCATGTCCACTTTTTTGGAGTTTTTTTCTTTTTTTTTTCAAACATACTATTTACAACAGCATTTACATAAGGACTTTTTCCTCTTAAGCCAGAAGACTATCCCTCTTTTGAAGCTTTATCGCACGCAACCCATACTCTCCTGTCATTTGACTTCATTGAAACTGGACCAGGTTGGGGTGCACTTCCCTCCCTAGACGAGGACGAATGTTTCCACCCGTGTGCGTCTCAGACTGGCAAATCCAACCCCCTCACCATTCCAACTGAGTTGAGCCAAATGAAAGGTGCACGTGTCCAAGTTAGGTCACGACCGACAAGAGTCGTGCATGTGTCTCGAAAAGTTCTAGTTAGTCAGTTGAGGTGATTTGAACCCAACCTTGATTTCTCAAAGAATTAAGTCCGACTAGACCTGAAGTACCTTAAACCTAGTTCCCATAAGGTTCCAGTGCAGTTAGGTGCGGTAAGATCCAATCAAGCTCCAATCTTCGACTTTATTGGACTAGTTCAATCATCAAGCTCAATTGAAAAGAATATGAATGCTATGCAAATGCTATTTACAAATATGCAAAGAATGATGCAATTTTTCAAAGAATTTGAAAACAAAGAGAAAATTTTTATACAAAGAATTTTGCAAATAAAAGAATTTTGGCACTCAAAGTATAAAATATGTACATCTATTTACACGGGTGTGCCGCTTTATTTTACAAGACTGAAGAATTTTAAAGAATTTATAGGTTTTAAGAAAATGACTTATTTAGGTGTATATACAATTGATAAAGAATTTTATATATTTTATTTATGATTTATATTTTTAATGATGCTTTTACTCCTTAAATTTATTTAAAAATCATTTTGAAAACTATAGTACAAAGTAATTTTTGCAGATATTTACAAACATTTGAAAGCCATTTTGCACAGATTTTCAAAAAGTATCTATACATTTTTCAAAATATTTTTACAAACATTTTCAAAATCATTTGCAAATAGGTTTTCAAATCCTTTATTTCACACAAATAGAAGAATTTTTGCAATCAAAATGTTTTTACAAAGATTGAAAACATTTCACAAAAAAGTTTTCCATGCGGTTCACACCATTTTTCAAATCATTTTGCAAAAATATGTTTAACCTGATTCATTAATCAGTATATACAAAAAGAATCTGAGGAATAAGAAGCACTATTAATGAATTATATCCTATTTTTAGCCCTATTTATTAACAATTATACGAAAGTACGAGTTATGACTAAAGTATATACATAGTATATACGACCCCCCTATACTTAGCATGCGCTATGTCCTCATAGGTCAAAGAGAAAAAGAGAAGACATAACTTGTACTGAGTACAGAAAAGCATATACTACAATGACTAAAAGAATAACAAATGAAAGAATAACAAGATAAATGAATAAGAAAATGACCGTCCTCGCTACACTTAGGATCAAATAATCCTAAGTGTAGCAGATTGTACACAACGTAGGGAGGGTCAAGGGTGGGAATAAACAGATCAATGAATGAATCAGAGGTGCGGCCCCCTATACTTAGGACAAAGTACGTCCTGAGTATAGAAAACTGTCACAAAGGGACGACACCTTTTATGTAGATAAAGAAATATGAAAAAGAACAGAAGAAAAGAAGAAAAGAGAGATATATACAGATATAAGAGAAAATCGTGGAGAATGTACACGTCACTCCCCCTTATACTTAGGGCGAGATATCCCCACGTATAGGCAACGACAGGAGTGATGAGATAGAACATAGAACAACGCGGTGTGAACCCCCCTATACTTAAGACAAAGTATGTCATAAGTATAGACACACAGATATGGCGCAAGATCTGGGGCACACAAGATATACGGAAGTAAGAAGGAACAGAATACACAACACATATGTACAATTATCACAGAGTATGAAGTACAGGACGGTATCTGGTACGCGACTACCCTGCTCTCGTCGTCGTCTCCCTGTGAGAACGAGGATGCAGACAGAAGGTGAAAATACACACGAATCTTCAATCAAGTGGATGTCAGCTACTAGGGAATAGAGATCGAAAACTAAGGGAGGGACCGGTAGTGTGAATCGGAACATCGGCTCATACGGAAGGAATGGGTGAGCAGAGCCGATACCGTACCAAGTCAATCATGGTCTCTAAGGATATGAGCGTGAAGATATGAGACTTTCCTAATGCAACGGTGTGGCATCTAGTAGGCATAAATCAGAAGGTCACATTACACACCGAAATGTCAAGAGACAAGGCTCAACCCTACGAGGGTCCTCAAGGTGAGTAGAGTCATAGAATAATCAGAAGGCCCGGCTCTGTGCTCCAACAGAGAGGAGACACAACTAGGGAGGAGACCGAGTACCAAAATCAGCAGACCCAACTTCGTGCCCCTCCAGAGAGGAAGCACCAAAAGTGAAGTCGAGTACCTAAAATATGATGTACCCTCCCGCAGATAACCTTCGAGGAGTAATACATGATAGTCGATGAATAATCAGAATAGAAGCTCACAATTACGAGGGTCGTCAAAGGGAGTAGGCTCAAAGGAGCATGTTCCATCATACGGATCACAGAAACGATCTCGATAGACAACAGATCGGCTACCAGCAGAAGAGGCCGATAAATCAAGAAAGTGTGGCAGCATCCCTCAGATAACCCCCGGGGAGTGTACTTCCAACTAAGCAGAGAATAATCAGAGAAAGATGGCTCATCCTTGCGAGGATCGTCAAGGAGAGCAGACTCAAAGGAGTCAAGTCCGGAGGGTCCCAAGATCTAGCAGATCGGGTAAACATCAAAGCAATGGGGATGGAAAGCATACCGGATGACTCGGCTCCGTGCTCCGACCAGTAGGAGACACAGACTGAAAGGGAAACCGAGCGTAAAGAAAGTGTTGCATTTTCCCGCAGATAGTCCTCGGGGAATAATGCAAGCTAATCAGGGAATAGTCAGATCATGTCTCATCCTTGCGAGGGTCGTCAAGGAGAGAGGACTCAAAGGAGTCAATCAAAATGGTCTCTGTAGACGACATATCGTCTACCAGCAGAGGAGATCGCAAGATCTAGTAAGATGTCATAGTCTCTCGTAGCTAACCCTCGGAGAGCGCTATGAACTAGGCAAGGCATATCAGAAAAGTGGAGCTCAGCTTTGCGAGGACCATCAAGGAGAGCAGACTCAAAGTAGTCTGGGCCATTGGCCTCGTGCACCGACAAATCGTACATACAATCAGTAGGGGGGCCAAATAGTCAAATGAGACGATGCGGTTTTTGGCTCCAGCAAGGTGAAAACAGAGTGAGTGTATATAACCAATCGTAATGAAAGTATCGTATCCTCCCACAGGTAGTCCTCGGGTTGAGGATGCGATGTGTTTCGATGATTTGATGATGATATCATGATGCTTCTATTGATCTATCTACTTTGAGGTTTCGTCCATATTGATTTTAGAATTGGATAGACTATCTTGATATATGCTTCATTGTAATGATGATCGGACCCGCATGATCATCTTCATCCACCTCATTGATCCATCCTTAATCTCCTCGTATATTATCCACCAGGGCACCCAGAGGATTCTGATTATCATTCGTGCCATCTCAGCTGATTGGATTGACTGAGGGATGTTCAGAGGTTAACTTGATTAACTTTCTCCCTCACATGATCTTATGCCCTCCTGAGGTTTCACTGAGAAGTTTTTGAGGACCTGAGATCCGATGCCAGCAATCCCCGGTGTGCTAGATCTAAATCCTCAAATAGTAATCACACCTATCGATCATGCATCATCAAAGTCCTCAATAAGCTCATATGCACATATCGAACATCAAATCCACCGAGAGTAAGGGTATCAATCTCAGCATACTCAAAGCAAGCCCGACTTACTCCGATAATCTCTGTAAATCAAGAATCATCGTTGCGGGATATCTCTAAAAGCGCAGCAATCCTGGGTAATATAAAAGATAATACGGGGAACACGAGGAGGGTGGGCAAGAAGGGGAACCCAATGGAATGGAGAAGCTGATTGAGCTTACACGACAATATTACGACTCAATTCAAAATGAAGAGATATATGTATAAGAGAGGTAGAGAGAATCAAAGATGAAAAATGCATGACTCACACGGACAGGGATGATGACTCTAAGAAAGATGGAAACATAACAGACTCCAAGTCACAATCAGTACGCAAGGCAACCCCCGATTCACCTACTCAACACAGTGAAGACCGAGATGTGGTCTTTATATCTTGTCGATTTTAGAGTTAGGTGATCATAGAAAGTTGTACACACCAAAATTAGGCTTTGGGATTGGGGCACTAATCCTTAGCGTGTGTGTATGAATAAAATGCTCAGCCAATGAGGGGGTTGCTCTCTCCAAGACAAGGGATCCATTACATTTTTTATGTTCAAGTGGAGTTAGCAGTCCCGATTTTATTTTTATTATCACTTTTTTTGGATATTTTCAATGCATGTGCCTATCGAGGTTCTAATTTCCATTAACCATCCTAGGTTGGCAAAAATAGAGGGAGAAGGTCGGAAAAGCCATGCAAGTCGGAAATCGATGATGCATGCTAAGTAAGAAGACTTACAGTGCCTCCCGCTCTCTCCATACGGGATGCAAGACGGAATTGAAACTATGCTATATGAGATGCAATCCGATGACATTGCCCTAGGATAGTAACTGCTATTATCGTGAAGCACCAAATGTTAGTTATTCAAAGTCAAACCCTAAAGTCCGATCTTGGAGATGTCTCGATGCCGGCCATAACGGGTCCTGCCAGCGCTGTATGACGTCTCTCACGGCGCACGGGTTCAAAGCTAAATAACCAACAATTATTAATTTGACTAAGCCCAAAAGCGCATCTATAGGTACAGGTAAATATATTAGGGGCTTTGGACCTTAATCTATCGGCAAACAATTCCTAAGCTAGGGCTCATTCACACAAAATAATAAAAATAAAATAAAAAGAAAAGAGTGTCAAAACCGTCGAGGCCTCCAAGGGAACAATCCCTCAGGCAGTGGACCTCGGGAAGTCAGAGCGTCTAAGAGTGCTATATTATTACAATTATAGGGTCACTCTCTCACATAAATATACATATTAATAAATAATGCAAAAATTAGACTACCTTCCAAAATTCTCCTCCATCTGCCTTCGATGCTCTCTCATGCTGGCTGGTTTAAAAGAGCCAGCTTCACCTCACTCGGGTGCACTAGACTTCCTAAGAAATCCTCCTTCGCTTGGCGGTCCCTCGCATCAAAGACAAATAAAGAAGAGGGTCAGAACAATTACAATAATATCAATAATACAAATAATCAAATAAATATGGACAAGAGTGAAGAATCAAATAAATAAGTATATTAAACGACGTTGCTCCCCGGCAACGGCGCCATTTGATGACTGAGGTTTTCCATCGATCTTGCGTTCCACACAGGGCGGGAGCGCAGTTGCTGAGGCGACCGATAAAAGACCTCAATCAATCAACAATTAACTCACAATAAATATCAAGCAATGAATGGAAAAAATGTGGAGATAAAATTTATTATAACTCTACAAGCAAATGTGTATAGGTGTAAGCACAAGTAGAGGTCGAACACTAGGAGCAAACGGTTGGGAGTGAAAATGAATATAAATTTATTCAATTCTTTTCTTGTCCATGTTATTGTTTTTGTGGGTTTTTAATTTTTATATTTTTTTATTAGATTTATGGTTATATAATTTTTATTTGATTTTTAATTTTCTGATTTTATATTTTATTTTTATATTTTATTTTTATATTTTCTTTTTCTTTAATAAAAACAATATAGCCTATATAAGGCTTTATTTACACAATACATAGAAATATATTTATAAATAATATTAAATCTAAACAAAATTATCAAAATAATTTGTTTTTGGGTTTTTAATATTTTTCTAATGTTTTTATATTTTACCAAAAATTTTTGCTAATTTTTATGTATTTTTAAAGTAAAGAGTATCCCAATAAAGGGGGTTAATACATAATCCGAAAAGAATTTGGGTTTTAAAAATAGTAAATAAGTCCCAAAATTACCCAAATTAATTTTAATATGTAAAAAATAATATATAAATAATTATAAAATAAAAAACATATTTTTGGTATTTTTGAAGAGTTTTTAATTTTTTTAGGAATTTGGAGCTTCTTGAAATTTTTATATTTTCTTTTTCTACTTTTAGTGGTTTTTATTTTCTAGACTCAATAAACATCAAAATATAACATATATAATTTGTTGTAGTTTTTCAAAAGTATTTTCTATTTTTTTGGTATTATGTACTTTAAATAGGGATTAAAGACTCCTTTTTCATTTTAAATAATTATGTACATGCTCAAAAATGCCTAATAAATCATGGATATTAATCTACAAGGCAAGGGGCATCTATCCCTATTTTAGGGGAATTTTTGGAGCTAGGTAGCTATATTTAATAATTAGGTAAAAGTGACAAAAATTAAACGGCATGGAAGGGGCATAACTGCAAATAAAATAAAGTCCAGGTGCCACATTGTAATTTTCCCAACATAATAAACATTTATTTAAAGTTCTGGAATTGTTTTGCAATATACAAAAACGTCAGGGGCCTATGCGCAAAATCTCCATTTTATCACCTCACGTGGAACGTCACGTGAGGTACTGTGGATCAGACCCAATGGCAAATATAAATGATTGCAGGGGCTGACACGTAAAATTTCCACTTATTTACAGCAGCATAGTTTATTTACAAGACTAATTATTAACTACAAAAAGAACATGGGCATAAGTGCAATTTACCCCTTAATAATGGCGATCGGACGATGCAGGAGGCTTCACTTGACACGCGGCAATCATCTGACGGCTGATACCCCTTCATTGATGGACGCACAAGATTAGATCGCAGATTGTGATCTGACGGCTGAGGATGGGCTCCATCCTACGGTGCTGACGCGAACTGAGACCGCCTTCATGATCCGACGGTGGAGAAGTGAGGAGGAAGAACAGGGAAGAAGGCCGGAACGACCGAACTTCCCTGCCTCCGATCTCCCATCTCTGGCGCCCTTCGAGGCTCCAAGGGGTCCAGGAAACTGCCTGGCAGGTGGTTGTAGCTACTGGAGGGCTCGGATCAACTAGAGGTACACTAGAGTGTCACCACGAGGTCAGAGTAGACGTGGTGCTCCAGGTACCTCCGACAGCCCTTGGTTTCAACTCCTGGCGTTGTATCACGCGCCTAACCTGCACAGGAGATCCACACGGCTCGAAGGGAGATCCCTTGACCAAAAGATGAAGCTGTATTAGCACAAAATCGAAGTAGGAACGTCCGCTTCGGGCGAACTACGAACCGAGGATCTGGGTTACATCTAAGGCCTAAAGATTAATCTAAATGCATAAATAAAAAGCTTAAAAAAACCTACATAAAAATTGTAAACTGTGCAGCTCGTACCTTCCGAGGAGGGAAGGGAGCGAAGGTCACCGGCGACGACGGCCTTGGGCTCACCTCCTTCCTCCGCAAGCGTAAACGACCTTCAGGGGACCTCCATCTGTCACATGGAAGCACACTAGGCCGAAGGTGGGAGCTCTAGATCTAGGGAAATGGCCAAATTTGAGAATGGAGGAGGAGGTCTTTATTTATAAACATTGTTGTGCACCCTTATTGACAAGGCGATGGTGGAGAATCTACGCTATATACAATGTGTACAGGGTGTGGGCGTGTATGTACAATGTGCCGGGAACATTTCTTGTGAAGGAAGGAAGTGTGAAAGATGGATGGAACGCCCGGGAAAAATGGGAGAAGATGGGGTCTTTGACAGATTCGACGGTTTGCAAAGTGAGTTGCTTATAAAACAAGTGAGCACCCTCATTTGACCGACCATTAGGAAAGAAATCAAGTCATATATGAAGGATACAAGGGTTGGGCGTGTATGACGATGGTTTTGGGAGTAATTCCCGTGAAGGGACCGATGCCATTTGAGCTACGAATCGACAAGAAAAATTTGGAAAAAAAAACGTGAGGTTTAACAGATCTGACTTGCTGCAGTGGCTGAGGACTGAGTTGACCGGAGGTCAACAGAGGGAGCCTTGCCATCGGTCCATGTAGGCTCACTACAGGACAAAACAGCAGGGTTATTAAATAATAATTATTTAAAAATAATAAATGATTTTATTAATTTTTAGGTATAAAATAAAAAAATGTTTATTATTTTATGTAGTATTTTATTATGATTTTTATTTATTTTTTTGATGTATTTTATCACAAGTTAATTATTAATGGTGTATTTATAAGTATATTTACATGTATGTTTTATAATTTATTTTTATTTTGTATATTCTATTTTATTATTTTATTTTATTATTTTATATATTTATAACGTATTTTTAGGTACATAAATATATTTTTATTTTATTTTTATGATAGTATTTGTATACTTAAATAAATAGGTATATGAATTGTATAGATATGGTTATAGGTATTTTGCCTATGTTTTATATACTTCTTTTTATTTTAATGTATTTTGTCGGTTTTTATTTTGGTTTTATATTTTTAATATGATATATGTAATATTCCCAACATTCTAAAAATATAAATGCATAAGAAATAAAAGAATATATTTCCCTTTTATTATATACATGTATACATATGTATTTTTATTTATGTATTTTATAGACTTGTTTTATTTGAGGTTTTTTTTGTTTCCTTTTAATTTAAATATGTGCATGTACTATGTATATTATTTACAAAATTACAAAAATATAAATTTGTAAAAATAATGAATAATGAATGTCATGAATATTTTAATCGAGTAAACTATACAATGAGGGCCAAAAACCTAACTTCCACAAATTGACTCCAAAAATTATGAAACTATCTTCATTAAATAGCTCTTGAAAAGTTATATACAATCAAAGTGTGATTTTGATAGATTTTGAGTTTTTATTTGCAAGATACGGGTCTGTAAATCAAAAGGGTGTTCAATAGATCCATTAAATATATGATTGACATGTCATGTCATCTCCTTCGCAATTTCCCTGCAGTAGTAGAGTGATTGCAAATGAGGAGCCAAAGTGAAGGCTTTTTTAGGGATTTCTTAAGTTTCAAATCAGCCTTGTATCTTGCCTCATCACATATGTGATAACTAACTGCATCTATATCTTTTCCATAGTATATTATGTGGTGATTTAGACAAGCATAAATTAACAGCTCTACGAGACCTTACATACTCATCGTGGGTCTTGATCTTGTAAATCTATCTAGCATATCATTAAACTCTAGTAGCATTGATTTACTCATGGTATCATAATAAGTATCTGTCATGTTGTACTGATTCCTCACCAATAATAGCTCAACAATGACGAATAACTGGGAAAAACTGGAACAACCAGGCCATAACGAATCATCATCTTTACGTAATAGTTCCTTAAATTGCTTAGTATCTATATCAATGTCTTCTACATCATATGCCATACTAAAATCCGGTCTAACAATATCTCTAGGTATTTGAGCAACCGAATTCTCGAAACTTTTGTAAGACTCTGTATTGATCACTTGTCGCTTTTCTCTATGTGCAAACCATGTCGTATATCCATCGACATATCTTTTTGTACACAAATTTTTTGCAACAACGTTTCATGAAGCTTTCTTCAAAAGATCGCACTTCTTGCATGAACAAATTATATTCCCATAACAATCAACAATCCCTACTCCCTGGACATAGGAGAACCTAAGGAATCCCTCAACTTCTCTATCCCACCCCCAATTATATATTAGAGGGCCACATGCTAGTAGTATATATACCTTCATATGCGCTAGTCAAATAACCATACCTCTGATTCTCTTGGATTACTAGATAAGCACATTATTCCCTTCCTAAATAGAGAAATTGTGGACTCCCACTATCACATGGAATGCAAGCATAGTCCTCCTCCCTTCCCACTCTATCAAGCCAGAACCTTGCCAGATAGTACGCAGGAAGTGGGGGGCACCAGCTGACGGTGGTGGGAGTACAATGGGAAAGATGTAGGTAGGGACTGCGTGTAAACGAGGGAGGGTCTATATGACCAAGAAGGTAGCGCAGGGAGGGAAGAGACTACTAAAAGGGGGGTTGTAAGCTTCCTTAGTATACATGTGCTTACTCTCTTCCAAGATTCTGAACCTAGATTTTTCTTAGGGTCAAGACTGGTACTTGCAGAATATATATATATATATATATATATATATATATATATATATAGGGTTGCTTTATTGCGTGGGAAGAAGGCAAATCCAGTCTTAGCAGAGGAATCAGATATACGGAGGAGGAGATTTTCAAACACCATGAAGGAATACATCTCTTACTGATTTATCAGCATCCAAACGATCATACATCCAAACACGTGCAACATCCATCGACAATCATATATCATGAATTTATTTTTAGCTTAGACATGGACCATTTCCTCAAATCACACCTACATACCCACATTCTACAATGGATCATTACATTTTATCATGCAAACAACGTGCATGATTCCCAAACATAGAAATCGACGCTTAATTTATTAATTCTCAACCCACATAATCTTGACTTATAATAAAAACCCCTAAGATGAGATGAGTAAGAATATTTTATTTTATTTTTAGTTTCGTCTGGCCCCGTTGATTTTGATTTAAACATGATGTTGGTATTCCTTGCATACAAGATTTATTCTTTGTTAGCAGCATAATCACACACCTCTCTAATATACCCCATAAATTAATATTATAATGTTTATTAACGCATCTAGAAATGTATTAGTCAACCTTTAAAAGACCAATTTGTATATAGGAGAAGATTGTGGTTATGATGTTGAAATCTAACAAAGGATAAGTCTTGTATGCAAGGAATCTCAACATCATGTTTACATCGAAATCACAGGACTCCCTTAGCTCGAAATATTTGAACTAAGGAGAGTTAATATGTACTTTGTAATATACACAAACATTAATTACATGAGATATGAGTATATTGTGATAATACATATTAATCAGATATTTGACTTATCTGAATGATTCGCTACATTCGTAAAAAAATCTTTACGCACCTAACATGTGTCTATAGTGCATAAACTTCCCCATCCCGCTTAAATAACCTTTCTTACACACCCACATGCACATACTTGCATAGACACCCACCCATTTGGAGCCACCACATACTTATATACACTATTACATACCAACATGCATATCCACATACCTATAATGATTTATTACATACCAACATGCATATCCACATACCTATAATGATTATCATACATGTCATATAGATTCACATTCATGCGTACATGGATGCTGAACTTTGTTCCCGCATACTTAACCATATACACTCCCATATTAGACACCCATGAACCATTACTCGTTTGAATATATACCCAAACACATATACACTCACATTCATGCTCACATAAATGCATACCCACATATATACCCTCCTACTTGCACAATTATTTGTATGCTTCCATACACTTTTAAACATGTACGCATACTTATATACACCCTTATGAACACACAAGCATGCCTCGAATACCCACATACACATCCACCCACGTACACATGCATTCACATATACATATACATGCATATCTTATACACTTTAATATATTTACATACGTAATATATTTGCATAAATGCCCACAACCTCATGACACATGCTTGCATGCATCCCCGCTTTTTGAGATCTCATAGTTTGAATTTGTTATCATTTTTTGTAGCATTTATTTGGTTATTTATTTATCTAATTAATTTTATAAGATGTCGCACTAGACAAGCGAGCGACATTGCTCGAATGTAACAACACGTGAGTTAATTTAGTTTTGATATGAGTGAATTCGGTATATTGTCCTAACCTATTCTACCCCTATTCAGGTATCTGCAAAACAAACATCAAGTGTCGCACGGTGTCGTAAGGGGCATTTTACAATTTGTAAATCGAAAATCCCAACAGTTGTGAAAAAAATAAAAATAAAAATTTATGTATATAACACATGGGGGCATCAATTTCCAAAATGTGACGTGCATGTCTCTCGTTGTGCAGGGCCACACTTGACCTAGTGTGGAAGGATGCACACGCATGAATGAGATTTTATACGACTTCGTGCATTATCCGAAAATACATTTTATATGATGGACCGATCTAACAGATAAATAGTAGATATTTAATATTCTAATAAATTAGTATAACATTGCAATGACATTCACATCGTACATTGAGATTGAATAAACACACACATATACATATTTACATAATAACATTTACTTAATTTTTTAAAGAAACGCGGCAATATCTACATTACCACAAATCACATAATAATTAAGATACTTACATTTAACACACATGTACATACCAACACACACTCACTCACTCACACATGTGCATACATGCATACATACACACACATACACTCTCACGTACACACACCAACACACACACATTCATACACACGCCAATACGCGCACGCATACACTATGTGTAAATTAAATCAGTGGATACATGTACTAGATATCTATTATTTCTCTTAGGCTTGCATAATAAAGATAACATATACAAGAAACAACAAATAACTCATTAAGTAAATGTATAGATTAAATAATGAAAATACAAGAGGCCTACCTAGGTAATATACCTCTTACGTCATTGACAGGTGCTTGGCCAGAGTCGTAGGGGGAGAAGGAGGTGGTGGAGGCTGAGAACATGAGTTGATGGCTGAGAAGACTCGCACATGAGATGACGACATTGGAGATGACCACTAGGGAGGATGATTGACGCTCGATGAGGGTCGTCGGGGAGGAGGCTCATTGAGTATGGAAGGGGAGAACGGAGGAAGGAGGGTTTCCAGTCTCCTAGGACGAGGAAGAGAGTGTTTTTGCATTTGGAAGAGGGAGAAATGAGGTTCTATTTCTGTTTATGTTTCAGAAAATGCGAGCACAAATGGAGGACTATTGATGGTCATATATGAGGTAAGAAATCGGCTGCCCATAGTTTGTTATCGCTCATTTACTTATGCGACTACTAGTGGTGGGATTGTGGTCTTATTTCCTGATAAGATCACAAACTCACTACTAGTGGTCGCAGTCATGTGGTAGTAATAACGTTGTTTTCTTGTAGTGCTGATAGTGGAACCAGAAGAGATGGGCGTAACCAGAAGAGATGGGGTAATCCTCACTTCCATCTGTCCAAAGGAGACGATCATCGATCGATCACATCCCTTATGTCCAAATGAGTTGTTAGCTAGAGGGATGACTATGCGATTGTCCCCTATGATCAAAGGGGACGATTAATTAATCAGATGGGAAGGTATACGATTGTTTACTTATTTGACGTTATATTTCCTCTCTTTTTTCGAATATCAATTTTTATTTTCAAAATCACTTTTTTCCACCCTGCGGTGGTAGAAATAAAAGAAAAATGTTAGAAATCACAATAGAGAGAATAATAATTCACTCAACTTCAAGAGTATTTTCGTAATGTCATATGTAGACACTTAAAAACTATTATTGTGTTCATAAAATTAGTACCCACTTCAAGTTTTATAGTGTTTGGGAAACATGTGCGATATATTTCAATTTCTGGATTTGTTTATGAGAAAGTTCAGTAATTGTCTTCATAAAAAAACTCAGGTGCATGACACTAAACTTTAAAAGAAAATACGTGTATTATTATATTTGTTTTAGTCAATCATATAGGAATAAAAAAACCTTTGACAGGAGACAGAAAACTAGCATTATATCCCCATTTTCTACTTACCTTGACATAATGGAGAAAAACAAACATAACTTTCTCCATCAACGTACAAATTAGATGATTAACTATGTTGTTGAAAGATAATTAATAGAAAGATCTATCATTTATTTTATATGCATCATAAATCTGATCTAAAAAAATGACAATATAATGTCACGAGATAAAGTTATATTTGGAAATCCATATAGATGAAGATATGGGGTAAATTTCCCGCCCACGCGGTTTCCAAGAGTACAAATGTTCACATCCACATCCCATCGTTTCACCTTATTCCACTCTTATTCATATCTTTATTCCACCTTACCTACTTTTATTCCACATTATTCTCCTTATTCCTATCTTTCCAACCGAATAAAGAATAAATAATTATTCTCCTTATTCTCCATCTTTATTCTTGCTTATTACTGAATCGAACGCCCTCTAAGTGATTGAACAGCCCAAGGCATATAAATAAGAGTATCAGTTACTAGTCAAGAGATCACATATTCACCCTTCGTAGGGAATGATCCAATGTTCTTGAGAAGGCATTCGTCTTCGACTTCAAACTAATGTTCTATATTTCTTTTTAGTTAGCCTTGATAATTTTTTCTTGTAATTTACAGTAATTTATCTATTCAAGTTTTTCATGTTATTAGCCTTCTTTTAGTAAGCAACACTAGTTTACTTCTTTTTATCATAATTCTTCTAGTAATAAATTTTTACTTTTCTTCTTACAATATAATCGATTCTCTTTAAAATTTGCTCTGATCTTATATTCGTTAAAATATATTTAATTCATCGCTTTTTAAGGTTCATAAAATCAATTAAACCTCAAAATTATAATATTTCACCCACTTGTGTACGACGAAAACTCCCAACTTTGTTTCTTAAAAAGAGTCTCACAAATTTCAACCATGATGACCAATTTTTTTAATCATTAGATTTTGCATACCATCAGTTAAATACCTTGTTAACCCTAATGAGATCTGACTTACTCGGTACACTCTTGAACATCCCTCCCAATATTATAGATTTTGAGCAGGATAGTTGATTTAACCAATCAAAGAGAATCCTCTGTTGTTATAGCACCTGCTATAATGCAAGGGATTCATTGGATGAAAATCGGACGGCCCTAAGATACGTGCCGACCGTCCCTAATCCCTATGAAGGTCGTCTGATCCTCATCCAATGGATCCCCTGCGTTACAGCAGAGGTTGCTACAGCAAAGGATTGTTTCCTTCAACCAATAGCTTCACTAGACAATACAGACTATAATTGTCACTTGATGTACTTTGGACTCTGTTATTTATATGGAGCAATGTTAGTTTTTGAGAGTTATGCGTATAAATTATGATTACAACTTTTTTTAATCATTCATTTTTTATGGGTTTTTATCAGTTCTGCCCCAATGAGATATTGTAATTTCAGTTATGTCCCTCCTTTTTTGGGAATATTAGGTGTACCCCAACTTCTTGATGTTTTATCACTTGTTCCCCTCCGTTACTTTAATCGTCAACAATTTGAATCTAACTATGATTTTCTCAAACCGTGGTACAATTAAGAGGGGCATATTAGGAAAAAAAAGTCTGCATACCCCTTTCACGCTTCCTCCCTCCTCCTCACCCTCCAACCCTTCCTCCTCTAACTACCTCCTCATACATTCCCTTCTCCTTCGTCTTCACCATCAATAGCAGCATGTCAATGATGAGGTCACGAGTTCTCAACGACGAGGCCGACCACCTCCTCCTTCATCCCCTCCCCCTCCGAGATCTTGACAACTACAATAGAGGGGAGGAGCTCGCTCTAGGCAGAGGAGGGCGCAGGGGGAGGACTTCGGGGGCGGAGGTGGCTTGCTAGATGGGGGAGGAGCTGGGGGTGGAGAGGGAGGTATGGGGGCGGAGGGGAGGTGCAGGGGCGAGGGGAGGACGTGGGAGCAGAGGGGGAGGTCTGTGGGTGGGGAGATTAACTTGAGGCGGAGGAGAGAATGGCAGAGGGGAGGAACGTGGGCGGAGAGGGAGGCGTGAGGGCAGGGGGAAGGAGCTGGGAGCGAACAAGGGGCCAAGGAGGAGCGGGGGCAGGTGGGAGGAGCTTTAGGGGGGGGAGGCGGAGCGGGGGGGAGGCACGAGGCCGGGGGGAGGAGCTCGGGGCGGTGGGAGGAGCTCAGGCGCAAAGGGGGAAACACATGTGTAGGGGGAGGAGCTTGGGGTGGAGGAAGGCACTAGGGGCAGAGGGGGAGGAGCGGGGACAGGGACGGAGGGGGAGGCGTAGGAGCGGAGGGAGGGGTTGGGGGTGGTCAGGAGGAGACGGTGGAGGAGCAGAAGGCGGGGAGGAGGAAGAGTAGGGGGATGAAGAGGAAGAGGATCGAGGAGGAGGAAGAAGATGAAGGGGCTGGACATTTTAGTCCATTTTTTAAAACTAATCCTTGTCGTGTCCTCAAAGTTAACTCCATTTGCGTTGGAAATGGACGGCAACTAATCCGAGGGGCACAAGTGATAAAATTGCAAGAAGTCGGGAGCACAATTGATATTCTCAAAAAAAAGAGGGGCATAACTAAAATTGCAATATCTCATAGGGGCACAACTGATAAAAATCATTTTTTATTCATATTCTCATGTTGACTGAGCATCGAGATATTAGAATGAGTTATTATTAACCAGTGTCCTGTCTCCTTCAAGACATGACATCACACCAGGTAATGCTTCATCTAGAAATAATTAAGATTTTCGTCTTCCAGTTCTCATCTCAATACTATCCCCATCCTTATCATTGATATATTGTAATTACAAGCTTCATCTGATAATAATCAATATGATCACTTGTACTTTATCTACTAAGTTGATATTTTGAAAGATGTTGGGACACATGACCATACTGTTTAGGTGGTTTTTGTTGCGAGATTGCAGTTTATTTTCCTTTGACCTCATATATATTGGATAAAGATTTATTCTGCAACTCGTCATCTTAAAATATCGCATGCATAGTAATGACGTGAAAACAACACATATGGAAGTGTGCGTCAGTTGGCGGCCCGTGAGGCATCAAAACTACAGCAACCCCCAGACTAATACAAATCACCCATTTCAGCCTAATAATTGAAATCTCTTGGAAGCTGATAGATAATAGCTTACAGTTGATGGAGCACCCACCAATTCCAAAACCCAACCACCTCACCCCCACACGCACCACCTAATCACCATCATGCAACTAAACACTCTGAACAAAAACCTCCATAAACTGTAGAATCAAACTGCAGAATCATGGCATTAAAAAGCAGTAATCAGATTCCTGACAGCTCAGTCCCACTTGTCATATTCGATGATTCTAAATCCTGGATCCAGAGACTTTAAAATGATGTAAAAAGATCGATTGTGAGATTAGTATAGGATTCGGCATCGACATCAGCATGGAACCCAACTAAGGCATATATGTGAACAGTTGAAACGGCTAAGAACGGGCGAGAGGAATACCTCGATGTGCTTTTGATAGGCTGTCCACCAACCGGCTGAGGACATTCGTCGAACAGGTGGCGGGCGTTCTTTTTTCAAAAAAAAAAGGTAACGTCCTTCTGGACCACATGGGCACTGAGGCACATTGGAATTTGGATGGACGAAAGAGGAATAGAGATGGGAGAATATGTAAGAGATTGGGTTTTTACACTTGTGCTCCTTCAAGTTTATAATTTTACAGTTATACCTATATCCTTTTTGTATTAACACATGTTCCCCTAGATTACTACAAAACTTGCAGCTTTGTCCTTTGTAATTACATTCATGCCTCTGTGTTACCTCAACAGAAGGGCAAAACTAGAATTTTATAAGAATTTGGAAGCACAAGTGTAATTGCAAAAAAGGTAGAGGCATAAGTGTAATTGCAAAATCTCGAAGGGATACCGGTGTGAAAATCGTAAAAATCCTACGCCAATATAAAAATAAAGACCGTATCTTAGGTATATGTCCCAAAGAAGGTAGAGGAAGTCAACAAAGACAAATGTTGCTAAGTTGACAGAACATCGCTGTGTTTTTTAGGAGACCATACTTCGACCTCCAACTGTCACTAACGGTACAATAGGAGTATATTGGTAATTTTAAGTACATCAAAAGTGAGTTTAAAGATGTGACCAATCAAGGATCGACATTAATAGAGATAGGGCGAGGAGGTAGATCATCATATCGGTGCAAGGAACATCAGTCAAGTTGTGCCCCTTCCTTGCAATAGAAGTCGTGTTTAGACATGGTCAAATTGCAAGTCGAGTCGAGCCATAACCCAAGTAGCACGGGCTGAGGTTCCAAAATCCCTTGCCCAAGGTCGAGTTAGGCCAATCTCATTTTTTTTGTATTATTATTTGATAGATATAACTACTTTTTTATCACCATTTAAACTTTCTAAATCTAATGTAACATGCAATAAGAGGTGCTAGAATGAGAAGTGATCTTAGTTATTTGGATTTAAGTTTGAGAATGACCTAGAGATATTAGTTATTTAGATTTGGGATGTTAAGCCAGCTAAGAGAGGTCGAGGAAGGCTGAAGATGTCTTGGAATGAGACTATCAAAAGGGATCTTAGTTGTTTGGATTTAAGCCTGAGCATAACTTAAAATAGATCTGAGTGGAAGTAAAAAATCCTTGCAGCCGACCCTACTTAATTGTGGAAAAGAATGTTGTTGTATTTAAACTTTCCATATCTAAATGCTAATATTGTTTGTGTTATTTGAAATATAAACACTTGAATACATACACGGGCATATAAGGAAAATGTTATCCGCCTTGGGTACACACAACTTTCCTACATCCATCATTTTTATTTCTTTTTTTATTTTTTTAAATCATGGGGGAAACTTAGAATAATAAGTGAGATATTTGTTTTAAATTCAAGTAAAACAAACATTCTTAACATGTTCATTTGAAAGGGGTCAATTTCAACAATTCTAATATCATTAAATTTTGATAGTCTTGGTGGATATATTGAATCATATAGGTTGGTGCTTGGATGAATATCTAAAGAGTTGATTGAGGATTCATCAAGCGATGTCAAATGATTGTTAAGAGAGGATCTCCAGCCTGAGAAGGAGATGGCAACCCTTTCTCTAAAGGTCGGTATCTAACCGACCTCTTGATGCATGTCCTTTGCATAGGAATAAAGATTCAGAGGTGTCAGATTAGTTAGGTCAAAGAGTTAAGATCGAGATAACCAAAGTCCTATGTCATATGTTGTTACGATATAGGCACGCATCCCCTGACCGGAGACAGATGTGTTACTATATGTCTGAGTATGTACATTTGGCAGAACAATAGGTTGATGACCTAAACAAGGTCTATACACTGACGTGTTGGTGTGCATTTAAGGGCATATGAGTAATACAATCTCTCAAAGGGATCATACAGGTTCATTACTGAACCGGAAGACATGATCTCACTCATGAGATATTGGAAAAAATCAAATTCCGTGTGTAGTCGTCTCGTTTTGGAAGCTTGACTGAATTTGTAGGGTTTGATATATGCTTTTGGAAAGTATATGATCAACAACACCTAGGTGTGGTATATGATTTTGGAAAGTATATGATCGATACCAACTCTCAATAGTCGAATCAGAAACTTAATGATAAATCACTGAAGTAGACAGCATAAATTTGATCTTATACTTCTGCTTTATTCTGGGTATTCCAGTATGCATGATGTACATGTATTAAGAATACCTGAGGATGATGTGATCATAAACGATTGTATAACCATGATGCTTCCATTCCTAGGGAGTGATGAAACGGGTATGGATTTTAGTGACTCTTCCCAGTAGAGAAGTAATCCGATCTTGGTCTAAATGTTGGACATTGATCTGAATGTGATTCATATGCGTTAAGAAGATTTGATTTGCGATCTTGATTTAATCAAACATCTATGAGAGGTCCACAAGACTTGAATTTGAGATGTGATCTCAATATTCAAGTCACTATACGTGGAACAATACAATCGCCCTATCTTTATCTCCAAGTATCAGCAGAGAAAGCACATTATCCTTAAAAGAATTCAGGATAATTTCATTGTTGATATATATATCCGAGCATTGACAAAATTGATAATTTAATATGATTTAATTATCATGAATAATATGAATTTGATTCATATTATAAAGAGAGTTATCTTAGATAATTAAATGTGATTTAATTATCAAAGTTTGTGAATAATATGAATATGATTCATATTATTTGGGCACATGAGAATAGAGATTCAAGATGATTAAATGTGATTAATTATCATGGATGAGAATAATGTGTATAGCGGTATCCGTATTAATCATATATATTGTATATGTGATTTATATGACATAAGAGAGAGAGAGAGATATTTGTAATTTACATTTGTTAACTAAATGTTAATGTGAATTGGATTCACATTGGATAATTAATTGAAAATGTAATTCATATTTTATTTTGAGTTGTGAATGTGATTCACAAATTTCCAATGGCATGATTGCAATGTCACAAAATAAAATGGATTTATTTTTGTGAAATAATTTACAACAAAAGTTGTTGCAGATATTGAAGAAATTCATGGGATAATGGAATCTCATGAAATAACAGGAGAAAGCCACCTTCCTTGTAGAGAGGGTGGACGGCCACAATTCCTATACGGAATACGGTGGTTGTCTACTCCTCTCATGGAAGGAAGCTTGCCTCCTTCCTATTTCTTCAATGGAGATTGATTTAATATAAATCAAATTATATTCAATATATTTGATTTAATATAAATTAAATATTGTTGTGTTTTTAGCAACAAGAAAGAAACACAAATCAATGTTAACCATTGGATTTGTGTTGTCCATAGACTGAGATCCATGGATCTCAAAATATTATAAATAGAAGGGCACCCCTTGCTCTTCAAGAGACAACTTTAGAAATAGCATATGCTCTCTCACTCATTCTCTACACGACATCTCTCTCCCTCTCTCTTGTGGCCGTCCACCATGGAGCCCTAGAGAGAGTCGCTCTCACCGCAGCATTGTCGTGATGCTACCGGATAGTTTGTTCTTGGATCTATGTCTCCTTCTATATGCCTCGCTCGTGAAAAAGACATTGGATCTCATGTGACGAGATCCGGAGATTCGCCGCTTGAATCACCAATATGTATTGCGAGAAGCACGTGTTTCATCAACGCACTCGAAAGCGTCTCCTTCGTCGGATCGTACTTGAGATAAGAAGTCTCTTCGTTTAGAGACTCGATCGCAACCACGCTTCAAGAGGTAACCCTAATACTTGTTTGTGGTTTAGATGAAATGATCTGAGAAGTGTTCTTAAATCATGTGGTCTCATTGCATGAAAATTTTTAAATTCCGTTGCCTCGAGCAACTAATACGACTAGTCGCTCCTGATCGCATACGATGTGATCCTCACACTTCCGCGATGCGCTTAAGGATATCACCACATCCTTCATGTATGGATATGTTTATGTATTGTAAATCGAATTGGATTATATAATATTTGCACATGATCTGATCTATAGATGAGTCAATAAGCGGGTTGGATCGACCAATTTGATGGTTTTTTAGGCCAAGCGTAGCCCATGTATGGGTAGGTACACAATCCACTAACCATGTTTAGTTATGCTTACTTTCCTTTGAGCCGGTGTTGTATCTCCGCCTATGTGCGAACATATCCAGATTTTATTTATATGTATGTCCTTGGACATCATATATGCATCAAATTATATAGAAGTTGTTTGTCGTGTCATATGACATGAGCATTTTCCTTATAACTTAACAAAAATATTAAGTTTAGTCATAAAAACTATGACAGATGGGGATTTCAAAAACCCATGGAGGGAAGGGGTTCAACTCTCGAAAATTACAAGTGCCCCCATTCCCTTTGTATAACAACATATTATCAAATTTATTAGATGTGATAGGTAAGCCCTTAAACAGATGGACTAACCCATTATATGTATATATATGCCTATATATAAGATTTCTATCCAATGGGTTCTGTGCCCGTTAGAGATGAAATGAGCCCGCTTCATCTCCAACAACTCCAGTAATAAAAATACAAGCTCCAGTAAGAACCTACTCCATCTCCAGTAATAGAAATACAAGCTCCAGTAACTAATATATATCCATGCTTCAGTAATATATATCGAAGCTTCAGTAAGTATAATCATAACTGTAGTAACTTATATAAAGTTACAAGTGAGTGCGAACCAAAGTTACTGATTAAATTACTTTTTTTACTTACGTTTGATTCAAAGTTACCAATGACTATATGAAAGTTACTAATGCATATACTATTATTGAATTCAGTTACTAATAGCAATACAAAAGTTGCTATACTGACGTCTGATTAAGATCAAATGGCTGAGATTAGGAGCTCATCTCATCACTAATGGGTACAAGGCCCATTGAATAAGTCTCCTATATATACCAATAAGTATTAGGCTCAAAATGATACAAACTATTAAGTGAGTGTGCTCATTACAACTCTAATAGGCATAGGTCTCATTGGATAATTCTCCTATATATATGCATATATATATATATATATGATGCAAAGAGAAAATCAATTGGTTCATCTCAAGAGGTTATCACATAGGATCCCAAGAAGCTAAAAAATTTGTCGACATTCCGTGTGTACATGAATGATTTAGACCTTAGACGAGAGTCATCTTAGCTAGCCATTAACTACCTAGAAAAGTAGAAGGGGACTTTCCTTTCATCAAAAGGATCCACTCCTCTTTCCCATGGCCTGATAGATGGATGAAAAAATATGAATGACCCGTCTCTGAGGTGAACCTATCGAGAATCATAATTGCCATCTTCATTTTCTTTGATTTTTTAGTGGATCACTTTACGAGGGTAGTTCACCTTGAGGGTACAGGAAAGCAAGATAACATTTTAGTTCTTGTGGTAGTTCAAGCCAAGCCTCCATGTTGTGGAAGGCATGATCATTGAAGTTTCTTAACAGGGGCGGTTACCTTTGTAGGTTGCTCCATGGTATGCCACATGTACGTTCTCTCCATTAGCAGACTATGTTATGCAGTAGGCTGTGGAGAAGCAATGGACAAGATGCATAGTGCGAGCATCTTTGTCATTCCTTTTTAAACCTCAGGGCCTGTTCGTTTGGAGAATATGCCCCAGAATAAGGGGCCTATTCTCCTTCCGACACGATTTCCCATGGTAGGATTATTCTTCATCATTTCATCTTATTCACTTTTATTCCTATCTTTATCCCACCTTACCTACCTTTATTTCACCTTATTTTCCTTATTCCTATCCTCCAGCCGAACAAAGAATAGACACTTATTCTCCTTATTCCCAATCCTTATTCCTGCTTATTCCCGAACCGAACGGGCCCTCATAGTCCCGTGATTAGAAGATTCCATAATACGATTGGTAGAACCTCTTTTTTTAGATGAGGCTATGTAGGCATGTTCTGAATGAGGAATGGTAGAGGAAGACGACCCTCGTCTTGCTAACCAAAGCATTATCCCATCATTTATCCTAGTTAACCTTTTTGGGGGGGGGGGGGGGGGGGGACACTTTGTTTCTCGAGATACAATCTCTCAAACTTGTAGTTTGACGTAGAAGAGATATTGTCCTGAAGTAGCTCCTCAAGAACTTCATAACTAGGGATCTTGACTTCCTTCAAGGACATAGGTTGAACTAGTATGGTGCATGGGGGTGCCATGGCCCCACTTTGATTTTTAAAAACCTTTCTATCTTGATTGGCCCTTCCTATGTCTATTCATATTCCAAGCCTACATATTGGAAAATGTAAAAAGTAAAATCATATCCTAATTCGTATGTGTTTCTCTCAACTTTAAAGATAGTCATCACATCACCCTTCTCATGGCGTGAACAATGATGGTCATCTTCTCTCCAAATTCAAGATTAGGACCCATAGTCTATTCCCTTTTTATGACTCTATGAGTATTTACTCTAATTTTTTACTTACCTTTCCTTGTCATTATTGTCAACTGATCGTTTCTTTATATTGTCATCTTTATACCATTTTACACCATTTTCCACTAAACAATAGATGATTTATAGGTGTGGGATTTTTGTAATAGTGAATCACACAAACAAGTATCCTTGATATATAATCTTTATATGGACACTTATTAATATTGTAAAGATGTAGTTTGCTTTTTTGAATGTAGTGGATGGACTTAACGCCGGGGCTATAGTACGTAAGACAGAGCAACTACTCAGGGTTCTAGGAGTAATTTTATGATTATGGAAGGTTATGTATGTAATAATGTAAGTATGCAAGATTATGGGTGTAAAATATCTGTATTTACTTGTAAAATAATTGCCATATTCAAATGTTGAAAATTCTACAGGACCCTACGCGAAAAATTTCTAATCTAGAAAGGGGATAAGCTTAAAGGGGAAATTCGAAGGCACATTCCTATAACATTCTCTTCTAAATAAGGATGCAAACAATTCCATTAGTACCATAATCTTATTTGAAGATTGTGTTGCCATATAGTATATATTATAAAACAGATGGATAGACTGGATACAGATAGATACAAGTAATATGTGGATAAGTTTCAAAACATGCATATTTAAATATATAGGGTAAAATACACTCTCTTGGCCCGTTCGGTTCGGGAATAAGTAGGAATAAGGATTGGGAATAAGGAGAATAAGGGTCTATTCTTTATTCGACTGGAGGATAGGAATAAGGAGAATAAGGTGAAATAAAGGTAGGTAAGGTGGGATAAAGATAGGAATAAGAGTGAAATAATGGGGAATAGTCGTACCACGGGGAACCGTGTTGGGAGGAAAATGACCTCTTATTCCCCTTATTCCACTCCCCTTATTCACTAAACGAACAGGGCCTTTGTGTATTTTTCATCTGGGGCTATGTTTATATTAAGAGTAAGTTTGGTTGGTGGGTTTTCCGAGGTTATCCGGGGGTGGGTAATCCGTTTTTGTTTTAGTGTGTTTGGTTGGTGGGTTAATAGTTGGGAGAGTTTGTGTGATGTGATTGTATTGGAATTTGAAAAAGTTGATAGTTATTATTATATGATTGTATTGAAATTTTAAAAAGTGAGTGCTTGTTGTGATATGATTGTATTGAAGTTTGGAATAGTGAGTATAAGTTGAGTATTTTATATTTTTTAGATGATATGATGGTATAATATATAATTTTTTGATGGGAAGTGAGTGGGCCCCATTAGTGGGTTAAAAATGGGGGTTTTGGGGGGTTACCCACCCAAAGTGGGGGGTAACCCCCAATCCGAACGGACCCTATGAGATTTTTAGCCGTCAGACCTTATAAATTTTCAAAATGACCTCTACTACTTTTGAAATATTTATATTCTTCCCTCGATCTTGCAAATTTGCTTTGTCTTACCCTACAGATCTTCTCGTCAATTTTAACTTTATTTGAGTCAATCATTTGAGTTAGTCTTGAGTTAATCTAACTAATGGAAATTCAACAGTGGATATTCCACATAGATATTCTTTCCAAAAGGTCATCCAAGTGGAAATCCAACGGGGGTGGGCGAACAGCCTGGAGGAGGTGGTTGGAGGCGGAGCAAGGTTGGGGAGGTGGGCATCGGCCTGGAGGAGGTCGAGGAAGGGAGGAGGCAATGGCCTGGAGGAGGCAAGGGAGGGGAGGAGGCGACAACCTGGAAGAGGTCAGTGAGGTGGGCGGCAGCTTGGAAAAGGTTGGGAGGGGAGGAGGAGGAGGTGCAGGTCAGCAACGGTGCATGGGAGGTCGAGAGCGGCGCGGGGGAGGTTGGGGACGACGTAGGGGAAGTGGAAGGGGAGGGATAGCATCTTTTGTATGAACCTCTTTTTAACAGAATCTGGTTACATTTAACGGACAAATGGATGTGGGTTAACCACAGGGTCTGTGAAGTGAGGGTTAGCAAGTTTACGTGATTGATGGAGGAATTAGGTTTTTTCAAAAAATCATGGAGGTAATTAACTAAATTTATAAGATCTGTCAGATAAAAATCCCTCGTATTATTACGCTCTTACACGATGCAGCCTAAGAACAGGGGGCAATGCCATAATTAGGGTAAAATAATAGGGCTCTGGCAATAATTATAATCAAATACTACAGGAGCTGTGATCCAACTGGACACTACTTCAGGGATCAAGGTGTAAAAAATCCAAATTTCAAAGACTGCACACCGTCCCATCGTGTTTCTATTTGGACTCCCACGCCTTTCCGCCATTACCCTTTTCCGCACTCCCCTCTCTCTCTCTCTCTAGAGCCCACAGAAGTTGGAAGCTCCAACGTTAGCAGGTGCCACAAAAGGTAAGACTCCCATATCTCCCTCTTTCTCTCTCTAATCCTCCCATTAATCCACCCACAATTAATCCCCTAATTCGAATTCGCAGAGAAAAATCGATGAAAGAGACCCCTCAACGATCTCTCTTGCCGTTGTGAAGTAGCCCTCATGCGTCCACTTCGATCTCGTCCTCGCCCCACAACGAGTTCGATCGTTTCCCCTTTCAGGTCGATCTTTGCTCCCTTTGTTATTTGATCGAATTTGATTGTATCGATTCTATTTGCTCCCTTTTTCGATTCTCGTATTTGATGCCTTTGGAAAGATTAGGGTAATAGTGGCGTACATGCTCCCAGTTAATATACTTCCCATTGATTTTTTTAGAACTACTTGATATTTTTATACGGGTCAACTTCTTGATTGGTATCGTGTTTGAAGTGTTGTAGCAGAGATTGTGTGATGATTGTTTTGAAACTTCCGGTTGCGTGCAATATGTTTGCTTGCTGGTCTGATTTTCAACTTATATGTGACGTGTATTTTCTGCTTGCTTCAGAAATTCTTACTTTTTGCGTGTATTAATGCAGTAATGCTGATTTTTTTCTTTTGTCAGCTTCGTGGAGTGAGTTCTTGAGAGTTGTTTGAGGAGATTCTGCTGTGCTAGAATATTTGATGCTTGGAATAGTCTATGTTGAGTTGAGAGTCGATAGATGAGGAAATTCTTCTCTTTTCGTTCATCGTCGGCGTCGGGCAGCGAAATAGATAGTTGTGATGTGTCGGATCGTAACGTTGAAAAGGTGTTTTGGGAGAAGCCACAGCAGAATGATGCAGATGATAGCGGAAAAGATGGCGTTGCAGTCGGCGAGGATTCAAGTTTCAGGTCTTTGAATTCCACCAAGAAACAAGAGGATGCATGTCCTGGTCTGAGGAGGAGCTTTTCTTTTTCTGGAGAAAGGCATCCGAGGTATTTGCTCAAACCTGAATTACATTGCTCGGTTCTAAAAATCCTTCAGGAGTAGATACTGCCATGTTTTTTTCTTCAGTTTTTTAAATTTAGTTCAAGACCTATATTTTTTTTCTCGTCGAAGATTTATTGTGATGGTTGTAATCACGAATGCAACTCAAATTTTGGGTGATAAGAATGTTTAGATGGTACACACTGATTTTTAGATTTCAAACAACACGTCATGCGAAGAACCTGATGTTTTTTTTCTTTTAATACATCCTAATATGCTGCTCAATCTTAACAGTAAAGACTCACTTTTTAGGCATCATGGATTGTATCCGTTATTGTCCTTTATCTGGTAAATTCTCATATGCTGCTTAACCTGAGTTGCATTGCCCAGTTCTAAGTACCCTTCTAGATAAGATACTACCGTGTTTTTTAGGCTTTTTAAATTTAGTTCAAGATCCATGTTTTTTCTGGTCACAGCTTTGCAGTTCAAATTTTGGGTGATTATAATGTTTAAATGGTTATTCACTAGTAGATACACTGATTTTTAGATTTTTAACACCCCATGTGAAGAACCTTATGTTTTTTCTTATAATTCATTCTAATATGCTGCTCAACCTTTAATTCTCACTTTTTAAGCATTGTGGTTATGCTGCTTTCTGGATAAGAAAGATAATGCAATGTTTTTTCCGACTATAGTAGTGTCCACGCATTTTGTGTTCGATTTCAATTACCTGGGTAATAATTCTTCAGCTTTTAGGATGTTATTTATCTTATGTATCTTTTGTAAACCGTAAAAGATGATTCTTGTCGATGGCATATCTATACTAGAAATTTTATTTATTGTTATATTTGAATCGTGCAAGTTAGCCTGATGAGGTCATAAATACAAAGTTCTTGAACTCTTAAATGATAGGTTAATGCTTCTATCCTCAACAGCTCATTTTCTTTAATGGGATGCATTTTGACTTGTCTTGCATTCTACACCAGTTTCTTACCATCTTCGAAAAACACAACAACAAACTCTTAGCTAGGTTTTAATCAAGCATTTGTGTGGTTGCTATAATATGTGCTGCAATGCTTGTGATGATTTTTTATTGAAACCATTATTCTTCATATTTTCGTCTTGTTTTTTTGCAATCATAGATCTGTTACTCCCGAGAGGCCATTCAAGTCGAAAAGATACAATTTGGAAGCAAGTCGGAGGACACATCCATTTGAGATAGGTGTTTCTCCTAGTACATCCAAAGATCACTACTGCTCATCTGGGAATTCACCACACACTTCACCAGTTCCGTTAAGATGTAGAGTTGCTCGGGTTAAAAAAATCTCAAATAAGAATGAAGTTCTCGACCTGTATATTGACGGTGAGAAACATGAACAGATTTTACGTAAAGGGGTGTTTCCTGACAGTGACGGGTGCTTGGTGGAGAATAGAACAATTGCTAATTCCTGGCGGCCTCCACGTGCTTATTCAACGGCACCTTCCTCACCAATATGTAATAAAGAGAATGTAAGATCATACCCATCCGGGGATATGAATGATGGTCATTACCATCTTTCTGATCAAGAGTCGGAAAAGTATGATGCAAGACCTCCATCTCCTAAAAAACACTCAAAAAAGTTTGTGCAGAGACTATCTAGTGCCTTCTCTGGAAGACCTAGAACAACCTCCCCAGATTATGACTCCGAGACGACAACTACTGTCGAGGATATATATGAGGATATCAATTTTACACGGGGTTGTTCAATCTCGGATGATGTATCTCAGAGCTGCCGTCTGTCTGATGATGTATATCATTTCAAGTCAGCAAATGGGTACCATCTGCAGGAGCCACTGGGTTTCCAGAAAGAAGATAACCCTTCTTATTTGAGAAGTGAAGAGGATATTGATAAGGAGCTAATTATGAAACTGAAAGAGGCTAAGGAGAGACTTGAGTTGCTAACAGATACTGATCTTGAGTCCAAAATGGAAAAGCATGGCAATTTGTTCGTGCCATCAATTTTACAGTTGGTCAAAGACTGTGACGGAGATAGAAGGTACTTAGCATTGGAGCTTATAAATCAAATAGAGTGTCGGATAGCAGAAAGATCTTCTTCAAAAGAGGCTCTAAAAAACGTAGAAACAGAGCTGAGTACTAGAACAAGGAGGCTTGAGAAAGAAAAACAGGAACTTAAATCATGTCTGGAGAAGGAACTGGATAGAAGGTCATGCGATTGGTCTGTGAAGCTGGAAAAATTCCAAGTTGAAGAGCAGAGGTTGAGAGAACGTGTCAGGGAGTTGGCAGAACAAAATGTATCTCTTCAAAGAGAAGTTTCTTCTCTTAGTGTCAGAGAAGCAGATACCCAAAACAAGATAACTAATCTAGAGTTGCAGTTGAATGATCTGACCACACAGTTGGAAGTAGTAAGAAAAGAAAATCAAAATCTCCACCAAGCCTTGTTGGAACTTAAGGAACGTTGTGACTTGGCAGAGGCAGATGGAGACTGCATTAAAAGAAGTTACAAAATGAAGGAGAAGGAGAACAATGAGCTACATAAGATTGTCGTGAGGTTCCAAAAGATATACAATGAAAACGAGAAAACTATTGCTGGGTTAAGGCAAGGACTTACTGATGCAGTGGAGCAACCTCAAGCTAGGGGTGATCTTATTCATATATTGCAGCTGGAGCAGCTTAGACTCACCGGTGTCGAACAGACATTAAGAAGGGAGATAGAGGCATGTATGAATGAAGTCAAATCACTCAGGCATGAAAACACTTGTCTGCTGGATCGTTTGCGAAGTGTTACAGGTAGCAGTGGATCTTCAGTTTTTCAGTTGGATGTTGAGCTGAAATCTCGACTCGAGTATTTGCAGAATCAGGGATTATCATTGCTTTATGAAAATATCGACCTTTGTGGCAAGTTGCTCAGGTTGGTGGAAACTCAACAGTTCGGACATGGGAAAGAAATTAGAGTTGAAATTGATGCCTATTCTGTAGTTGAATATAATATGAAATTCCATGGTTTAAAGAGGGGAATCGAGAATTTGAAAAGAAGCTTGCAGGTGGTATCTGTAACCATGAAAGAAAAGTCTGAAGAATCGCCTGAATGCCGGTCACAGTCTAATGATAACAGTCTGTCAAAACAAAAGGAAGACCATGATTCTGAGGTAATTTATTAACTGTTTTTGAACCGATAAAGTATTACCTTATCTGCAATGGATAATTGTATGTCCTTTTATTTGAACTATATATATATAATGTCAAAACTCAAAGGGACTTTCTTTTTGTTTCTGCTTTTACTCCTAATTGCGAGTAGAGTACATGTGCTCCTGTTCTTGTGCTTAATCCCAGTGGTTATATCCTGGTTTGATTCATTTTTTCTACTTTTTAAAATTTCTTTCTAGGGTTGCATTGAGCTTGACTTGAAAGCCGAGACTCTTCTTACAAGAATTTTGCGAGAGAAGCTTCTTTCGAAGGAGTTGGAATTAGAGCAACTTAAAGGTGACTTAGCATCTTCATTAAGAGGACATGAAGTTCTGAGGTCAGAAGTTCAGAGGTTGCAGGATGAACTTTCCACTCTTACCCTCAAAGCAAAGGACGTGGAAGATCAGGTGAAGATTCATTCACTATTAATACCTTCAAATCAGACAGAAAGTTTTCTGTTATCGATAGTGTTTTTTCTCTAACACTATTGTTGGAAAATTACCATCAGATACATAAGAAAGATCAGAGTTTGAACCAGCTTGAGCAGGAATTCAAGGAGTGTTTGAAGGAGTTGAATATGAACAGAAACATACTGCCCAAAGTCTCCAGTGAGAGAGACCGCCTCTGGGAAGAAGTGAATCAGTTAAAAGAGACGGACATGCTTTTGAAGTATGAAGTAAAGTCTTTGAAAAAGAAGATTGAAGCACTTGAAGAGGACATTCTCATTAAGGAGGGTCAGATCTCCATTTTAAAAGACAGCATTGACACTAAAGCATTTGACATCTTGTACAGTCCACATGAACAATCTGCCTAGACTAATGCAGGTCAGTGTGCATGTTTTTGCAATGTGCAAATCTTAAAGTCGTGATCTTCTTAATGAACCACATCATTGGTCATATACATCTTCCACATGCTTCAATATTCTGTCTCACTATCCCACATGGTTTATGTAATTTAATTTTGAAAAGACTTCTTAACATCAAGTTTTACATTTCTTTCTGCTAATGTTATTCCTTTGAAAGCCCTTTTCTTTTAGTGTTCTATGATTGTAATTTTCAATATTTGTTACAGTTCACAGTTGGTTACATCGTAGTAGGATGTAACTTGATTCAGTCTTCGCCTCAAGAAAGCTAATCTTCACGTTTTGACAGTAAAATTCAATAACTGATAGTAACTCGCAACCGGCCATAAGGGAACACGTATTAGAAATCATTTAAACATTTTAGCTATTGATCTAAATTCCAGACCTTTTAGAATTTTAGTAATGTTAGTGCAAAGGTATATCCAGGTTATGTGACAGTGGGGCTTTTGTTTTGCAGGTAGTTACAAGGGGCATCCTGTTTCAACCTCTGATGATTTTTGGTACAAGGAAATGTCGATCATGGGTTCGTCATGTATTTTCACTTTTGTTTAGGATACTGAAATTCTATAATCTTTAGGTATAGCAGATGAGGGTAATAATTACAAGGCTCAGTTGATTGAGTCTTACATTGTAGTATTCATCTAGTTCATCATAATCAAAGCATCCATGCCATCGCTCACCGATCATATTGGGCACCTGGTCATCTTCCCGATCGTGTTCCAGGGTTTATTTCATGTAGTAATTTGTTCATGTATTGATCTCTTTACCATGTATGTACCTCTCCTTCAAATTTTGAAGAACAAAAAGAAAGCGATGTTACTGATAACCGGGCAAATCCTCTGCTGCTATGGATGACTTGCATCCATCATGAACCGTAGGGTCATGGATCGTCTCTGACAACAAGTAACCTCCTTCCCCAGATGCATGCACAACAGCAACCAGTTTACATTAGCCAAGCCCTTGCATCTACATCCCTGGTAAGTTTGCTTCAACAGTAAACCTGATTGTATATAGATATTTTTTTCCTTGATGCATCTTTCATTCACCTGTAAACTCAATTTTATGGTTTTATTTTCAACATACAAATTGTTGGTTGTTAATTGAACTAGCAAGAGATTTTCTTGAAAAGGTTTGTATCAATTAAATACAAGGTAGATGTTTATTTATTATCATTTTATATTGTTTGCATGATAATAAATGGTGGTGCTGATATATTAATGCAAATTTGAAATGCTGCTAAACCTTGTTGGATGTAATGCAAATGTGGTATGTTGTACATTTTATTTAAATTTTTTTATTGATTTAATTTATATATTATTTTTAGGTATTTTATAAGTAAGTACTTAAGTTCTTTGAGATTGGTAAAAGAATAAGTTAAAATATAGTTCATAGAAATGGCAATAACTTAATGAATTGTATGATCACCATAGTTATCCCAAATAACATCTAAGACATCAAATTCAATCCAATCAAAATATCTGCATTTTGGGTAAGGTAGCCCCTTGTCTGATATTTTGGCCTAGTTTGACATGTAGGATTCAATTAAAAGTTGAGTGAGGATTTTGATGAGTGTGTGATCCATAGATGATAAGTGAGTGTATTTTAGTATGGTGTGATCTTGAAAACTCTAAGTAGATTGGACATAAAAAGTTGGGAGGTTTTGAAGTATTCGTCCTTGAGAGAATCATGGAGGGAAGTCGGGAAGATTGAGATATGTTCCGATCAGTTTTGCAGAAGTCGGTATTCGGTATTCAGTCGTAGGGGTCACTGATTAGAGAATAATCGGTATGATGACTATTTGGAATTACTCAATTTTGTATTTTTAAATTATTTTTAATATAAAATAATTTTTAATACATATATTCTTATATATTTATGCATATATTATTATCAACCAACAATAATCCAACATAAATGTAACAACATACATATACAGAGCTTTGATATTTTTGGTAATATCATGACAAATAGTAACTCTTGATAATTAAAAAAACTTCCAACATTTAACTACCAATCGGTCGAATAGTTGATCGGTCGGTCGAATAATCGAGGTCGACTATTGGCCGACTAGAAGTTATTCAGTCGGAGATCCCACCGCACCTCATAGTCAGACTGAATAGTCGGCCTAGTCAGTCGACTATTGCAACACTGGTTCTGATGAAGGTCATGTCGGAGGGATTTCTAATCCAGAGACAAGGATGTCTATGTCCTCAATTTATATGGAATCATTCTAGCGTTGTTGATCTCTGTCCTCTATATACTCGAATCCGAATGTCATACATCTTCAAATTTGGTCCATTATATGTGACTATTTAAATAGTTCCTATGCAAAATAACATTGGGTATGGTTAGGATTAAGGATGAGCATGGGTCGGGTCTTGAAGGGCCCAGGCCCATATAAAATTTCGGGCCTTGGACCGCATTTTTTTATTTTTTGCAGCTCAAACTCAAGCGCGGCCCAATTTTCATGATCCATGCCGACCCATATAAATATTCATGTATCAAGATTCTAGTACTTTTATGTTTTCAAGCTGAATATATATAATTTTGTCATATAAAGAGTGGGAAAAGTCATGGTTTTACAAAATTTAACAATAACAAAAATAAGAGAGATAGAAAAGGAGGAATTAAATGTGAAGATTCCTTTTGCTTGTTTGTGTGGATTGCATTTCTAAATGAGGTGTGTATTGATGTGTATCTATGCTGATCGCGAGATTCCTTTTGCTTGTTTGTGTGGATCCGTACACTGGAACATTGGTTTGCCTTCTACAATGTGGCCACGGTAGATGACTAGTGCTTAGTTGCCATATTCAAGACACTTGTTTTGTTAATCTAGTGCTTCTGGTAGTCTTGCCGCCTAACATTACTTATAGATTAGAGAATATAGTTATTCTCTAATCTATAAGTAAAAAAATTATTTTTTGAGGAGACTTTAAGAAAAGACTTGGCATTTGTTGCAATGCCCATCATATTTATGGAGAAGTTGCTAGCTACCAAAGGAGGGAGGGGAATACAAGAGGTTGGAATGGAGAGGGTCGGGTCCTCGGGCTTCAATAGGCTCGCCCAATCGGGCTTCATTCGGGCAGGGTTTTTGGGCCATGTATTGGGCCTTCATTCGGGCCGGGCTTTCGAGCTAAGCGAGCTGGGCCGATCCAAGCTCGATCCCGACCTAAAATTATTTTGAGCCTGTATATCATGCCCAAACTCGACCCGATGCAAACTTGGACTTGGCTCGGGCGGGATTTTTTGGGTTGGGTTTCGGGTTGGGCCAGACTGGCCCATCCCAATACTCATCCCTAGTTAGGATGAAGGTGAAGTGTGTGAGGAGTACATGACCTCTATGGAAGTTTAGCTGGTTGGGTCATTCCAAGAGGTCTCTTGATTGGGAGAGAGATCTCTTGATTGAGTATTTTGACTGAAAATAGTTCAATTATTTTTAAAGCATCTACACTTTGGTGTATATTTCCCTTAGAAACCTTATTACTAGGGGTGTTCAAATATATATGGATTAGTGGTTATCCAGCTTGACCCGTTCATTTTGACACTAAATTCACGAGTACTCATTTGAAAATGATGGGACGGATACCCACTAATCATGACCTGAGCTCCATCTAGAAAACCCGTTCGTATTAACGGGTACCCAGATAAAAGCTTCCAATACCCAATTGATTAAAAAGATGCAAATGACCCAAAAAATCATGGCTCGCATGCGACGTATTCATATATGTATCCATTTTGATCATCGTTAGTACCTCGCATACCCAAACAAAATCATCTTCGGTACCCTGCGTGTCTTCGTCCTACGAATTGTTTTCCTCCTCCAACGACGCACTCGTCTCTGACAACACTTTGACGCACCCTCTTCTATGCCACCTCTGGACGTCTTCCTCCTCTGTTGCTGCCCTTTGCTCAATAAAGTTCAATTGAAATATGATTTGAAAGTTTTGTTGATGTTTGAAATTTGTGATGAACTATGATTGATGTACTTTACATTTGCTTGATTTGAATTTGACATTTGCGTATATGCAAATGGGTACCATTCACTTCTCTAATTGAAAGCATTATTAGATCTCGAGGAATAGTATGATGATAGAATTATTTTTTCTTGTATGTGACTTGTTACAGAAATAAGTTATAAAATCAAACTTTAGGAATCATATTGCATGAAAACTTAGTATCTATCTTGATCAAATATTAATATGGATGGGTATCACATCATCTTTGAATTGTAGATGCATTGATCTGAGTTTGTTTGCCTCGATCGAGTCATAATAGTTTGCACTATCCAATTGATTAAATTCGCATGCATTTGATGGCTCACATGCGACATATCTGTATATATATACATATATATCCATTTTGAATGATGTACATCAATGGCCCAAACAAAATCATGACTCGAAATTTTGCCAAATTTCGATATCGTCGAGATATCAGTTTCACCGATGTCGTGACATCCATATCTATGCCTTTTTCCATGCTCGCTATATTAACTTGGAGCCATGTTCTGCTATATTAACGCACCAATGCCGTATCGCACTAAATTTGGATCACAGAAGAGCGATCAAGATAAGATTAGAAGGGTACTAAGTTTCATCACTCCACATCTAATCTCTTTAAGGAGCGCTATCCTCCCAACCTCTGTAAATTATCAGAATTTTCATTGCATTAAAGACAGTCAACCGAGTTAATGTAGCGATTTTCGCCTTCTCTTTCTTGTTCCTAACCCTAATTCTATGGTATCATTAAAAAATCAAGCAATGGCACTGAAATGCTGCAACAACTAGTTCACTTGCACCTGTATGCAACCCAGTTTATTTCATCTTGGTAACAACTTCACATTGAAATGGATATACAAATTAGCATGCATGAAACTAGAAATAAGGAATGTCCACTTTTAAATAGTGTAATAAGTAAACTCTTCACCTGATATTATCATTTTCAGGAGAATCTGATAAATTTTCTTTCCATGAGATCTCATTGAATCCAAGGACTTCTGCTAAACTTGAAATCAACTGCTCATGGATCACCTCATCACTTGGAAGAGATACCAGAGCCTCTCTTCTCAAAGAGGTTACCCCTTTCTCAGTGATACCACAAGGGACTATGTGTTTAAAATAATCCAAATCGGGATCGATGTTGAACGCCAACCCATGAGAGGTGATGCCCGCAGATATTCTGATGCCGATCGCTCCGATCTTGTTCTCTCCCACCCAAACACCAGTTTCACATTTTCCTCCAACTCGAGCCTGAACACCATACAAGGATGCCAATTTAATCATTGCCGCTTCCAGAGACTCCACGTACTTCCTTGCACCAAAACCAATTTCTCTTAAAGAAATTATGGGGTATAAGATAGCTTGTCGCGGGCCATGAAAAGTTATATCTCCACCTCTATCGGTGCCATGAAGTTCTGCGCCAATGCTCTTTAGTTCAGCCTCGGGTAGAAGTAAGTTGTGATACGTCCGTCTTCTACCAACCGTATACGTTGGTGGATGTTGAAGGGATAAAAATGTGTCTTGTATTTTACCAGCTTTCCTCTCTGAAGAAAGCTTTTCTTGAAGTTTAAGTGCATCCAAGTATCTAACAGTACCCAACCTCCAGACTTGAAGGATTCTTTTCGGTTTCATCCCTAATCAAACAGATCAAGAAAAGGTTTAAAAACTAGAAAATAATTTACCTTTGTGAAGATTCAACCATCTTGCCAAGCATCACAATCCATCTCATCCAAAAATTAAAGTATTTCAACAATTAGCTCTGGAAAGATCAAAAGAAGCTATTCGATATGAATGATTGTCGAACTCATTCGAAAAACAAAACAAATGAATGATTAAACATATTAAAGAACAAGTTGAAAATAATAAATCGATCTTTACAATTATGCCTTTAGAAAAATCCTAATTATGCAATTACACGTCTTCTTTGTGTTGGCACCACAACCATCATTAAAATTGCATGTTTTACACTGTTTGATCTTACCGTTAAGAAATGTGATTACATCCTCCTTACTCCTCAGACCACCTTCCTTCACTTCTATTCCTTGATCACTCATCCTCCTTTCCCACCCAAAAAGTTTAAATTTGGTCACCGCAGAATCCCGTGCATGGCATGAATCCCCTTCATATTTGATGGAGCTGCCCGAAAGACCCTAGCAACCTTATGCACGGCAAGTAATTTTTTCAGAACATCCGCGTCCTTACATTGACTACTCCACAATCATTATTGCATTCCCTAACTCGCCTCACAATCCTGCTGAGGGCCAAGATCCCCACAAAGAATATATACACTCATCGGACCTGTCTCTTTCATCTGAAATGACATGTTTCTCTTTCTCACCCATGGGGTGACGCCTTGCTTATTTGCATGGGTAAGAAACTCGTGGTGGAGGGATTACAGCAGGAAAACAGATGTCGAGGGTTAATAGCAGATCTTTTGCGGGAGTAAAAACTACAGCACTGCTGTAAGCTTTTTTATTTTTGCGAATTCCGCTTCAGAAATCCGAACATATAGATTTGATCTGTGATTAATTCTCTATATACCTACCAAATTTCACCTAAAACTGATGTTTATTTTATATTATATTTTGAGTAAAAAAAGGGAAACACATGTTGGTGTCCGCCCCAATATATTAAGAGCCTAAAAGATTACAGAAAAGACCTAGCATGACGGACTGCATTCTCAACATAAAACCGATGTTTTTTGTGGGTGATTCCCTTTGCTTTGGATTCGGAGTCGGTGGCCACTTGTGGGCTGATTCTGGGCTCCACCCCATCTTCTCTTCCGATCGAATATTTGGGCATGCCCCTGGGGCGGGGAGGTCTAGGCAGCACGCGACTGGCACAAGATTATTGAGAAGACGGAGAGGAGGCTCTCCGGCTGGAGTGCGTCCATGCTCTCGCGGGGTGGTCGCCTTGTGCTCATTAAATATGTTCTTTCTTCTATCCCCATTTATTATCTATCCAATTGGCTGCTGCCGGTGGGGGTACGGAACCGTATTGAGAAATTGATGCGAAAATTCCTTTGGGGAAGAAGGGGACCTTCCTCGCGTGGTCCACATCTCGTGGAATGGGCCGAGGTGACGAAGAGGAAGTGCGAGAGAGGTCTTGGCATCCGTCGTATCGACTGGGTCAATGACGCTCTCCTGCTTAAATGGGTGAACAGGCTATGGGAGGGCTCGGACAACTTCTGCTCGACATTATTGCGCGAAATCCTGGATATAGGTGTGGAGCTGGTGGGGGACTTTGGTGATCGCCGCTCTCGTACCCCCTTCTGGCGCGGGGTGGTATCGTTGAGTCAGCGCTATTCTCATCTCTTTGCTCCTATTCTCGGGGATGGCAACTCTTTCAAGTTTTGGATGGACAGTTGGGCTGGTGGTGCCCCCCTAAGTGTTTCTTTCTCGCGCCTTTGTGCCTTGGCGTCCAATGGGCGTGCTACTGTGGCCTCCTTTTGGTCGGGGGATGGATGGTTTCCGTCGCTTCGGAGCAACCTCTCTGATCAGCGATTCGACGAGCTTCTTGCACTTCTGGATTCTCTTAAGAGTGCACCCAGGCCCACGAGGGGTCGTGATCACTGGGCTTGGCGGGATGGCGACTTCTCCACGAGGAAGGCTTTCAGGGCAATCTCCCTTCATTCGCCGTCTCATCCGGACCTCGTCTACCGCGATTGCAACTTCCTGTGGTTATTGAAGCTACCGGAGAGGGTAGCTATCTTCCTTTGGCTATTCCGCAGAGGGAGGATTTTAACACGGGAGCGTTGCGCCAGGCTCTTTGGTGAGGTGTCTTCGGTGGATTGTGTTCTCTGTGGCAGCGACGTGGAATCCTTAAATCACCTCTTCTTCACATGCCCAGTCACTGCAGGCGTCTGGGAGGAGGCAAGGATATCTTGGATCAACACCTCGGACTCGGTCAGTTTTTGGGACTCATTGAGGTCCAACAAGGATAGGACGCGCAGAGACTTCGTGGGCCTTTTTGCTTGCATTTGGGCGATTTGGATGGGACGTAACGCAACAATTTTTAGGGGCCAAAGATTTTACAAGGAGAATGTTTTGGCTCACGCAGCACTTCTAACTTGCGATTGGTCGTTGATGTAGTTCGCGTCTTCTGATCTGGGTGGGATCTTCTCGATCCCATCTCTTTCCTTTCTCTCTATATCCATGTACTTCTTTCCTTCTTGTTTACCGCTTTTTATTAATTAAGCTTTTGAGGCGAACACCATGCCGTGTCTCCCCCGAATCGTTTGATTTCAAAAAAAAACGTAAAACCGATGTTACCGAAAAAGCATTCCATTTCTGGCTGACCATACAACCCAAAGACCTGCAATCGGGCATGATTCTCTCAGCATTTGGGCGGAAAAGGGAATTGAAAAGGGACTCCCAGAATGATGAGAAACTGCTACAGTCCAACCAGTCCACAACCAACATATGCCAGAACTTCACCGCCATCTCGCACTCCATAAACAGGTGATCAGGAGTCTCAGACGTCACCCCACAAAGTACGCAAGCATTCTCTTTAGATTCCATTTAAAATTCGACCATATAGATTTGATCTATGATTAATTCTCCACACCTACCAAATTTCACCCAAATTTGAGGTTTATAGCTACTTAGTTTTAACGGTCAACAGAGGAGTCAACGTTTAAGAAACCCATTTTAAAAAGAAGCAGACCATAGAGTGTTAAAATTAAGGATTTATAAACAACGGATTTGGGTGAAATTTTGTTGGTACGTGGAGAATTAATCGTTAGATCAAATCTATGTGGTTGAATTTCTGAAATGGAATTCATGAAAAAAACAAGCTTATCGCAGACTGCTGTAGTTTTTAGTACTACAGCAGAGGATCTGCTCCTGGTGGTGTAGTGGAAATGGTGGTTTAGAGGAGTTAGGATGCAAAACTACAAACGAACTTTAATGCAAGCACTGCATGCAAACTTTTGATTTATTGTGCCAAATTTTCTATTAGGCAGCACCCTCTTAATTAATGGCCAAACAGAGAAGAAATAAATAGATTATATGGGTGAAACCTATTACACACAGAGGCGGACCCACATTGGGGCCGAGTGGGGGACGTGCCCCCCTTAGAAATTTGAAGTCCTTTGATGGCTCTTCAACCGGAGGTGGATCCATGTTAGGGTTGAGTGGAGCATGCCCCTCCCCCCAAGAAAATTGGAGGCTTTTCAACCACCCCCTTGGCATCCTTCGTGCCCCTCCTCTCCATTGAAATCACGCACACAATCCACCACTCACCTGCTCATCTGGCCATGACTAAAACTCCTGTGTCCTTCCCTCTCTACTCTAAAATCAGCCTAGAATGAACCACCGCTCATACGGCCAGGATCACCACTATCACCACTACCACAGTGGCTATGTGTTCGTGGAATCGTGCCCTTTCCTCTCCCGTACTGCAAATCACCAATGAAGGCACGAACAACCCATTGCATGTTGAGTCACACGTTGAGTCCCGACGCACCGGCTCTGTGCTCGTTTGGAATCTTCGGAACATTGTTGTAGCATGATACGGACTCTCAAAAACTTGATCCTGGATTCTCCGGTCAAGTCATGAGGCCCACACAAGGTAAGATGACTAAACTAAGGTCTCATCTTATCTAATGGATGGTGATAATCACTGTAAAGATGTGGATTTCTGGTTGTGCTATTGGTCCATTGTGTGCCAGGATATTTGGTTTGATTTTGACTCAAAAAAATGGATTTTAGTGGATTCATAATAAACTTACAAGTAAATACATAGGGTGCTTTAGTGAAAAACACATTGAAAATAGTTTGGGTACTACATTGTTGCACTGAAAGTTCTGCTTTGTTATCGTAGGGACTATATAGTAACTTTCAACATTATCACTCAACAGGAAAAAACTGTAACGTTAGTTATGAAATGTGACAAATCGTTGAGGGTATAGAAGCATAACACTTTCAATAAAAATCCCTACAATAATTTGTAGGATAACTTGTTGAAGCAAAAAAGGCAATAAAATAAACAAGATATAGTATGGTATACTATGATGGGAGGACTAATTGTAGTTGTTGTACTTCATCATAGAAGCAGTTGAAATCCTAGGTTCTGTGTTACTCTTGTTTATCAAAACAATTAGTGTATAGACCTCATCCTCAATGACTGGACAGCTTAACTCAAGCAACTGTCTAAAAGGGAACTTCCATGCAATGGAAACATCTACAACCAAGTAAAAAGCTGAAAAGCATCTATATGTAACAAGCGGCCATCTTCTCAGTTTTGGGATTACTCCACTTTGCATCATGGATATATAGCAAAAGCATCACATTATTTCCGTATCTAATTTTGTCCAAGGACTTTGAGTTTTGAGGGTTGGATAAACTTTTCATCATTTCTTACTTTGATGCATGAATGTGTATGCATTGATGGTTTTTAAGCATTTTCTAATAATGCAGAAATGGTTTGAATGGATAAATTTCTTATAAAAAAGCATTCGACCCCCTCATCTTAGATTCCAATGGGCAATCCAACTTCTTCAAATGAAGCAATTATGGGACCATGTAATGAAAAAAATAGGAGAATCAAGTACAAAGCAATGTTGTACGATGTAAATGTTTCTAAGTTACCTATTGGATCCTCTATTGTGTGTTCCAATTTCAGCATATCATTCCAATATTCAAGATGAAGTTCGAAAAGCATATACGCATATACGTCAATGCCAACCGATGAATCATATATTATATTTCCATTTAGGAAAATGGGAAAGAAGAAACGGAGATTTAATCTTGCATGGTTTCAAAGATATCCTAATTAGTTGGAGTATAACGTGGCAAAAGATGCAGTTTTATATCGATATTGTTATCTATTCAGGACAATTTACACAATGCAAGGTGGTAGTGATACATTTATTTCCAAAAGTTGGAATAATTGCAAAGATGAAAGTGAGCTAAATAAACATGTTGGAGGTCTGAACGACACTCATAATTTAGCTCATAAAAATGTGAGAATTTAATGAAGCAGGACCAACATATTGAGACAACAATACATATGCATGATGACCGTACTAAGAAGGATTATCGAACACATCTTTTACAACAGTTAATGTTATTCGAGTTTTACTTTCTCAACGATTGGTTTTTCGAGGACATGATGAATCTGAAGAGACATTCAATAAAGACAATTTCTTGACAATACTAAAGGATTTTACAAAAGCCAAAATTGATGTAAAAAATATACTTGAAAATGTTCATGAAAATAATAAGCTCATATCCCCTAAGATACAAAAAGATGTGACAAGGGGTATGCACTATGGAAACACGGAAGATCATTCTTACAAAATTTGGTAACTCTTTTTTCACTTTTTTATTTAATGAGTCTCGAGATATATCAAATAAAGAGCAAATGGCTATAGTCTTGAGATTTGTTAACTCAAAAGGTAAATTGATTGAGAGATAACTTGAACTAATCCATGTTCGTGGGACTAGTGACGTGTCACTTAAAGAGGCAATTGACAAAGTATTTGCAAGATATAGTCTAAGTGTATCGAGACTTCATGGTCAAAGTTATGATGGAGCAAGCAACATGCGAGGATAATTCAATGGTTCAAAAATATTTTTTTGAAGGAGAGGGCTTATTATATTTATTATTTTGCATATCAATTCCAATTGGCAATGATTGCAGTTGCTAGACATCATGATATGCTTGATATTTTTGTACTAGTGTAGCAAGGCTATCAAGTTCGCTTACAACTTCATGCAAGAAAATCGAATTACTGAGAAACTATCAGTATTGTTGAAGCACTTGATTTCGTTGAACTTGAAATAAAAACATGAGTAAAAAAATGGTGAAGTCTTTTCCCACTATAAGTAGGGTCATAGAGATAGAAAATAGGTATATACAACCAAAGAATAGCAGGTCAAGAGAAAAACCTAACTACCCTCGTTGTGTCTCCTCGACAATAGTGCCATTTATTAAGCACAGAAATCTGAGTTTCAAATTAATGGATTAAATTGCAATGTCATTGCAACCCTAAAATTCCCTCAATAAAAATATTTGTATTTTGTACATACCTCAAGCCAACAAACAAGAAAAAGAATGTAAGCACAAGAACTATGAGTGCTATTTATTTACATGTATAGCGTACATGATCGAACTCAAGAAGGTTACAAAAATTCTGAGGGTTATTCAATTCAATGAAAAATCCATGAAAAGAAAAGGGGAATTCTATGAATACTACTCTTAGTTTTTTTTGTATTTTTTATATTTTTTGGAGTGAAAAAAATGGATTCTTGCTCAAATCCATGTGGAAAGATTCTACTATGTTTTACATTGGTTGTCGATTACCTAACGCAAAACCCCACAATGGAAGATTTGAACTCTAATCTTTTGGGTGGTAGGCACCCTGCACTATAAGTAGGAACATGAGTAAATCAAGAAAAAAATTGTGTCCCGGTGATACATGTTGGGGTTCGCATTACATGTGCTTAATAAATTTACTTGACTTATATACTTCCAATGATTACAGTGTCGAAGTTCTTGTGAGAAAACAAGAATTTAGGCAAGCATGGAGAATCACTCAAATATTTATCCAAGTGACAAGATTTTGAATATTTACGCAAGTGGCAAGATATTGAATATATTTTCTGCTTACAATTACACATAATGATCGATGTTTTGGGTGCTACATATGCAACTTTCACAATCACTACAGAGGGAAATACCAAGATATTATTAATGCAATGCCATTGATTTCTATAGAAAAATAATGTTTAAATGAGATGAAAGATAGTGAGTGGACTTCATTAATGGAAAGAGTTTGTTTATTTTGCAAAAAAAAAAATAATTTTGATATTCCAAGTCATGGTGATTTATACACGGTTGCAGGGCGATCAAGACGTGAATTTGATAAAATTATTGTTTTCCATCATAATCATGTTTAGGTTTTTATACTATTATTAATATGCAAGCTCAAGAGTTGAATAATCGCTTCAATAAGGCTAATACATAACTTCTTCTTTGTGCAGCATGTTTAAGTAGAAAGAATTCACTCGCAGCTTTTAATGTTGATAAGCTTATCTGTTTTGCACAGTCGTATCCAATGGGTATCTCCTCGACAGATTTAAAGCTTCTTAGAAATGAAATGCTGACATACATTAAAGACATAACACATCATACAAAGTTTTTAATGTTACTTTTTTGACGAAACTTACACGAAAAATAATGAAAATGCAAAACAATCTCGTTTATCCTATGGTGTATATATTAATGAAATTAACATTGACTCTATCAGTTGCAACGACAAGTGTTGAAAGAGTATTTTCAGCAACGACCATTGTCAAAACTTGGTTGCGCAACCGAATGGGAGATGAATGAATGGATAGAGGAAAGAAGAGCGCACTCAACTACATGACCTCTTTCATCAAGGGGATATTGAAAGAAAGATATTCGATTCCATTGGTGATGGCAATATTATTGATTCTATTACAACTTTGAACCCACTTAAATGGTCTGGTAGTAGTGCAGTGTGACTACCACCCAAAAAACCAAGGTTCAAATCCCCCATTGCGGGGGTTGCATTAGGTAGTCAATAGCCAACGTAAAAAATAGTTGAATCTTTCAACATGGAGTTTGAGCAAGAGTCCATGTAGCCGACCCTACTTATAGTGGGAGAAGGCTTCTCCATCTATGCACATGGGTACTTATAATGATTTGATTTTTTGAGTTTTGCAATTTTATTTAGTTTGTCTTTTTTATTGATCCATGTTGAAAAGATCCGAACTATTTTGAGACAATGTTTTATTGTTGTTTTTTTGTTGATGTGCCTTACGTAGTCTGTAATCATGGGTCCGTCACTGATTACATATAACCTTGACAGGAACTGAACTAGAATTAACACAAACTAAGAACTGGAATTTCAATACTCAAGTAATGCCCTCAAATATATCGGTGTCTCTTTTATTTATACTCGTGTATATATTGTGCTTTGCATGGAATACAACGTTGTTATTGGAACACCTGCTATGAACCATATTCAAAGCTATTGTTGTAATAAATTCATCATTCATAATATTGGTAATAGAAATAACATATCTTAAAAATCAACGAAACAAAAAATATGTATAAATATCCGAATCTATTACTTGTCGATTATAAAATGGATATATATAAATATCATTTTGATATCTATAAAAATTCATAAATGGATTTATATATTTATTTTAATATTCACATGCTATAAACTTATCTATAATTTTTTTAATAGAATTTATTCATTAATTTCATATAAGGTGAAAAAGGAACAAGAAAAGACAAAATTAAGAAAGTTGCAGCAATATTAATGGCATGAAGAACAAAAATCAAGATAAATGGATTGGAATCGAGAGTCAACAAATCCTGAAAATGGAGAGAAATATATTACTACAGAAGGAAGGAGAGGAAGAGGAGTCAGGTAACCTCGCCGACATATCGATTCCGCTCCCCCAAACCCTAATGCCAAAGCGACCTCTCCTCCGCCGGAAAAACGAGTAGTTGTGGATGACGAGGATGAAGCCTTATCCAGATCTAGATCTACATGCACCCCACCATGGAGAAAGAAGAAAAGGAAATGATTAAAAAATGAAGAGATTTTACTTCAAGACATCAAAAATCTTGCCCAATTACACGCAAACCTTGTAATCCTTTTAATTACACCACAATCAGGGATGCCATGCCACAGTAATGGATATATCATCACATATAGTATCCATTTATACAATTTGCTTCAGTATCCATTTTAAAATGTATATAAATATGGATACCACTTTAATATCTGTTACTCTCACTCTCTATGTTCGTGTATTTGTTGTCATATAAAATATAATTGTATCTTTATTTCTAATTATATGTAATATTATACCCATTTACATCATGTTTGATATACTGTTATGAAATAAATATATAATTTAATTATATGATATGTAACATAATGTTATACTCATTAAAATTTTAATGTGAATACTCATTTACATATGATATAATATATTAAATATATTTATTTCTTAACAACTATATCAAATATGGCGTAAATGAGTATAAGATTTTATTACATATAATTAGAAATAAGTTTACAAATTACAATTATATATATGAGAACAAATAAAAGAATACGGAGGCAGAGATTAACGGATATTAAAGTGACTCATATCTATATCTATTTTAAAATGGATATTGATGCAAATTGTTTAATTAGATATGACAGTGGGTTTTACATTTATTACAGGGGCATCTCTAGTTGTGGAGTAATTACAAAGAATACAAGGTATGCGTGTTATTAGACAATATTTTTGGGGTTGTGATGTAAAGGTTCTTTTTTTCATCATCTTTTCTTCTTGCTCTATTGTGGGGTGCATGTAAATCAGGATCCGGATAAGGCTCCACCCTCTTTCTTCCGACTGAGGAGAGGTCACTTTGGCATTAGGGATAAGGAAAAAAATCAATACGTCGGCGAGGTTAGTTGGCTCCTATGTCTCTCTTTCCTTCCGTAATAATCCATTTCTCTACATTTATTTGATCAATTAACTTTCGATTCCCATCCATTTATCTAGATTTTTTTCATGAAACCATTAATATTGTTGCATGTTTCTTTTCTTAATTCTGTCTTTTAATTGTTTTCTTTTTCGCCCCATATTTTCCCCCAAATATTCCGTTTTAAAAAAATGGTTCACTATTGGTTATATTTTTACTTTCGTGAACTGCCCGATGCTTAATTTTTCCCCAATGCTGCTAGTCTAACTGTTGTTGCTAAACAATAGAGATGAAGGTGCGGAACTTGATGATAGATAGTGTTATCATCGCAGATTTGGTGAATGAGTTGTCATTGACAATTGTAAATTCAAGCATTGAAACCATATTTTATTTTGTGACATTTGATTTAAGCATATTAATTAAAAATGTTTTTTTCAGTAATGCTCTTATACAAGTTCATGTTTACACTATAATCAATGTCCTTTATGTATTGATGCTGCAACCTTGGCTAAAGTTGAATTTGTACAGGATACTATCACTTTATCTAAAGCTACAGTGCATGTAAGTGTTATTTGTATTTTATAATGTTATTTATTATCGAGGATAAATTTAGTCTTGTAACTTGTTAGATTATAGAAGAGTACTGAGATCAAAACTTGTATGTTTTTTTTTGTTTTTTTTAAATTTCTTCTAATTATTTAAATTTGACAAAATTGCACTTTCACTTTATATTGGTGCATCGTTTATTATTCGGCTATATTACAATTGATCATCTTACCAGATTTATGACCAAACATCTTTTAAAAACTTTTGAGGTCGATATGAACAATTACACGTTTAGATAATTACACATATCTTTTTTTAATATTAATACTCTACACAATTGTTCATCTGCTTTACAAAATCACACATATAATGGAAACATTATGATACATATATGGATTAAACGCAACGTAAATAAAAAATGTATCATCGTATCTTTAATAACAATGAATACAAACTAGATACTAATAATCGCAAAAAAGTACATTACAAATGAACTTATATATATTATGATGTTTTACCAATAGAATAAACATACCTAATCACTACAACAAATTTGACCAATGGTTTCAGATTTCGCGAAATATCGGCAAAATTTCACCGATATTTAAATTTGGACATGGGACCAAAATTTCGAGAAAAATGCAAATATGAAGGCCTTTCTTCACAAATGTTGCTCGATTTTGGTGAAATGTGACCGAAATTTCATAATTTCATTTCGACATGATGTCGATGCGATATTCGATGTCAAAATTTAAAACCTTGATTTGACCTATGGCATTGATTAATTGAAAATTTACAATCAAATGCTATTTTATTGTAATTAAAATATTGTATCAATAACAATTATATGAAATTGATGAATAAATTATATTTAAAAAATTATAGATAAGTTTATATCATGTGTGTATGTTAAAATAAATATATAAATACGTCTATAAATATTTCTAGATATCAAAATGATATTTATACCGTATATCAATTTTATAATCGATACAAATACATGTCTTAAATATGTACAAACTGAATATAATAGTGTAATAGATTCAGATATTTATATATTTTTTTTTATTTCGTTGATTTTAAGATATGTTATTTCTGTTACCAATATTATAAATGATGTAGTTAATATAACAATAGCTTTGAATATGGTTCATACCAAGTGTTCCAATAACAACGTTATCTCATGCAAAGCGCTGGGTAAGCACTGGTATAAATAAAAGGGACACCAATGTATTTGAGGGCACTGAGTATTGAAATTCCAATTCTTAGTGTGTGTCAATTCCAATTCAGGTCCTGTCAAGACTTTCTGTAATAGGTTTCACCCATTTAATCTATTTGTGTTACCCATGTCTGGCCATTAATTAAGAGGGTGCTTGCCTAATAGAAAATTGGGCACAATAAATCAAAAGTTTGCATGCAATGCTTGCATTAAAGTTCATTTGTAGTTTAGCGTCATGACTCCTCTAAACCATCATTTCCACTACTACACCACCATGAGCATATCCTCTGCTGTGGTAAAAACTACAGCAGAGTCTGCTGTAAACTTCTCTTTCACGATTTCCATTTCAGAAATCCAACCACAATTATGTGATTTATGATTGATTCTCCACATACCTAACAAATTACACCCAAATTCGATGTTTATAACTGCTTAATCTTAACAATCAAAGGTCTGCTTCTTTTCTAAGTGGGTTTTATGTTTTTTAAACGTTGATTTCTCTATTGACTGTTAAGATTAAATAGCTATAACATCGGATTAAGGCAAAATTTGTTACGTGTGTAGAGAACTAATCATAGATCAAGTCAATACAGTTTGGACTTCTGAAATGGAATTCACAAAAAAAAATAATGTTACAGCAGACTCTGCTGTAGTTTTTACTGCAACGGAGGATCTGATATTAACCCTCCACGTCTCTTCTTTACTATTATAATCCCTCCACAACATCCTCCATAAGCCCTCCTTTTTAGCTGGCGAGTCCCTGGTTAAAGCTTGGTGGGTAAGAAGCAGGGCCTCATGGTTGAGAAATAGCAAGATGTCATTTTAGATGAAAGAGAATAGTCCAAATGAGGGTAGATTCTTTATGGGTACTTTGGCCCTCGGCAGGAATGTGAGGAGAGTTGGACAATGCAATAGTGATTGAGGAGTAGTCAAGGTAAGAACAAGGATTTTTTTTGAAAAAATTACTTGCCGTGTTTAAGGTTGCTACTTGCTAGGGCCTTTTGGACAGCTCCAGCAATTATGAAGGGGATTCATGCCATGCACGGGAGTCTGCGGTGACTAGATATTTGGGTGGGATGGATTGGAAAAGGAGGAAGAGAGACTAATGAATAGATTGGATGAAGGTGGTTTGAGAATTTTTGTTCTCGAACGGATTCGCCGATCATTCATATTACACAAGTTTTTTTATTATTTCAGTGCTAATTGTTGAAATACTTTAGTTTTTAGATTAGATCAATTGTGATGCTTGGCAAGATGGCTAAATCTTCACAAAGGTAGATTTATTTTCGCGTTTTTAAACTTTCTTGATTTGCTTGATTAGGGATGAAACTGAAAAGAATCCTTGACGCCCGAAGGCTGGGTACTGTTAACTACTTGGACGTGCTTAAACTTCAAGAAAAGCTTTCTTCATATAGAAAAGCTGGTAAAATACAGGATACACTTCTATCCCTTCAACATCGACCAACCCTATCCCATCAATGCAGTCAGGCCAATGGGCTGGGCTTAGGCCCGTTAATTTTTTGAAATTTTGGTCCAAGAACAGGCTCGACCTGCAAGTGGTTGGGTCGGTCTTGGGCTGGGCCGGCCCGGGTTGGCATTTAGTTGTCTTATTTGATTAGTTTTCCCTCTGATTTTAAGTAAAAACCAGGCCTTCATAGATGCATCTTGATGGCTAACATCAAGTCCAATCATGATCTTAGCAATTAGCATATTCTTCCTGATGATTTAGGTCTTTAGGATTTCTAAAATGATGCTTTTATCAGAATATGTCACTAAGGGTGCGTTTGGTTGAGGGGTTACCCCCCACTTTGGGTGGGTAACCCCCCCAAACCCACACTTTTAACCCACTAGTGGAGCCCACTCCCTTTCCATGTGTATATATATATATATTATACCATCATATCATATAAAAATCATAAAATACTCAACTTCTACTCACTATTTCAAACTTCAATGCAATCACATCACAACAACCACCAACTTTTTCAAATTTCAATACAATCATATCATAACAACTATCAACTTTTTCAAATTCCAATACAATCACATTACACAAACCCTCCCAACACTTAATCCACTAACCAAACACACAAACACAAAACCAGGTTATCCTTCCCTGGATAACCCACGAACCAAACACACCCTAATAGTTGGAACTAGGGCTTTTTATTGCTGATATGTTGCTGAGATTTTAGAAAAGAAGCTGCAGTTGGATGGATTCAAGGTTTGAAGGTTTCTCTATCCAAAGCAATGTCTGCATGCTGATGATGGATTATTTGGAAAGATTTTTTTGGACTATTCTCTGGATACAGTTGCTACTTATGTGGATCACTGTAAAGGCTTTCATGGAGACAAATGTTCTCCTTCATTTGGAGCCTATAATGAAGATTTCGCATTTAGAAGGAAATGAACGAAATCTTTTGGTTCAATCTGATCTTGAAAACTATTGTCAGATACTAGATCTTATGATAATATGGCTTAAAGCCTTAATTTTTCAAGGCTGAAAAGAACACCTGAGACAAAGCTACTAGACGTCGATGATTTGGGAGGTGATGTATAGACAGATACAATGCTTTTCTTATTTTCAAAAGAAAAAAACTAACCATAAAAATTGTAGCAAACTAATTCCAGATTATTGCACAAAAACTTTACATTTCATAAATCACACAATGACTAAAATTTGAATTGTTTTACTAGGGCTGAAATGTATACCTTCGTGTGTGGCAGATGTAGTTGCGATCCAAGGCCCCACCCCCTAGGAATCAACGATGCACAGCCGGCGTCGGCGGGAAGTTGGTCACCACCAAGGTCCGCAGCAGGCTGTGTGCGTGGGATTTAGGGCTATGGCGAAGCAGCGTTGGCGGACCAACGGTTGTGTGCGTGGGGTTTAGGGTTATAGCCTGATCCAGTGGGGGATCGACAACAAGAGGATGGAAGAGGGGCACCTGCCACTCGAGTTTCGAGCCACTCGGACTCGCCTCTCTGCCGCATGCACCACGGTGGCGGATATGGCGGCGATGGCGACCGCTGGCAACGGGCGGTGGTGGCGATGAAGATAAGAAGGAGATGGGTGTGGAGATTGGAGAAGGGTGGGTATCGTGAGTCGCCGGAAATGGATAAAAGAGGGCTCAGAGATGTCCTAAGGTGGGTCGGGCTAGATAATCGGGCTGGGTCTATGGGCGGGAGGGCAATCGGTATCCGATCCGTCACCGTATCCGTTTTATATAGATTTCGACATCTGTATCCGTATCCGTTTTAAAATGGATACGGATATGGAATCGTTTTAATATCCGCAAACATTCACATATGTATCCGTATATCTGTTTTCGTATATAAATATGGTCATAGATTTATTTTTAACCCAATATAACATAATTCTCTACCTCTTTTTACCATATTTATACAATTTTTATGATACAAACACATTTAGTAAATTAATATCATGTATTTTTCATCCAATTCTTATATATTTAAGTCGATTCTATAGAGTATTTCTAGCATTACTCGCGTGCATTAGTATCCGTTTTACATCCGTATCTGTATTTTGAGGATATGGTAAGATAATTTTAATATCCGTCAATATCTGTATCCGCATTCGTATACGTATAAAAAATGGATAAGGATTTGGTAATACATATATCTGCATCCGTATCCGACCGTTTGCATAGGCGGACTATGCCCTTGGGCTTTGGATTCGGGTTACTCGGAGCCCGTGCCGGATCCAACTACGCGAATGGGCCAAAAATGAGGCCCAAGCACGTCCATTGAATGGTCGAGCTTGGATCCGGGTCAGGCATCGGGCTGCATCGAGCCAGCCCTACCCAATGCTTAACCATATATAAACCATGATCCAATATTTGTATATTTAAACTAATCTGTAGAGTATTTCCGCTATTATCCACACCCGATTCGTATTAGTTTGTATCCGTGGTCCTTTTTTGAAGATATGTAAACATGATTTTCATGTTTGTTAATATATAGAAATGAGTAAGAATACAGTAACACCTACATCCGATTGTTTGCATCCTTGACCCGAACCCTTGTAAATTATACCAAGACCACCATGATTTTTATTAAGTTTTACACCACAACATAGGCCATGTGTTAAATAAGGTAAGATAACAAAGATCGTAGGAGTTACAATGTAATAGTGCCATATTTAAAGGTCATGACGTAAACGTCTAATAATGTTTGTGGTAGTTTTTATCTGAAGATAAGGAGATGGTATCTGCATCCAAGAAGTCTTCAAAGATTTGGGCAAGTTATCTTGGGATAAGGACGTTCGCATATCCATTATCTTACTTAAGTAGGTGACCTTCCATGCTACACTTTTGGCTTAAGCTATCCAATAATAACTGATCGCATCGTGATTATAATATCCATTATATCTCTGCTTGCACTATCTATCCCCTTTTAATTTTTCAAACCAACCAAACAAGAATAATGGATACATCGCACATATCCCTTATTTCACATTATCCTTTACCCCCAACCCCTTCCCTCTTGATCAGAGGTGTGAAGAGAAAGATCACCTTTTTTCTCGGAAAATGACTAACCGCGGATATGGGTATAGACTAGATTCTCACTTCCAACTTTTTCTTTTTGTGCTCTGAGATTTGAGAAATAGATATATAATAATGGGTAGGAGCCTTTTGATTTCATAGTAGATTCTTGGCTATGAGATAGCCCCTGCAAAGTGAGAAGTCTGGCCTGGGAAGAGGCATGGTTATCTTCAGTGAATTCTCTCTTTTTTAGTAGTAGATGTCGAACATGTTGCTCAGTGGGTGGGCGTAGCAAAGGACCCCACCAGTGGCTCATCTACCCCCACTACCACGTATGTTCCATCGGAGAGGACGTCTTAGTATTTCTTCTCTGCACTTATCTTCGAAAGACTTTCTAACTTCACCATTAGACAATCAGCCTTCCAGACCTCCGCTACATGGCAAGAATTCGATTGGAAGTCTTCCTAGGTCAAGCTTCCAGGGAAAGGCAATAGGAGGTATGTCCCGCTCTATCTAAACCTCCTATCCTAGTCATCCATAACACTGCACATCCTTCTCTTTATTCAGATAGCGCATGTGTAGACCATTCGAAGGTCGAGCTACTATCGTAGCCAGACGCATGATGGTGAGAAAGAGGGGGCTCAATCGAGAAGGGGAAAACCCATGTTTCGAGACCCCTCGTTCTCGAGCTAAAGATCGATAGTTCTCGAAGGTTTGAAGCAGCTAAGACTGGACGAGCCTCGTGCAACAATTGTAGCAAGAAATAGGATGAATGATTGCTTAACATGGTATAACAAAGGTACAAAGGCGCATCTTCTCCTTAGTACAATTTCTCCGGTTCCATAGTCGAACCGCCTCTCTATACCTATCAGGTGAAAGTGAAACTGTAATTGAAGGAGTGGCTTTGGAGGAGTTGTGATCGTCGCAATGGCAAGGCTTTCCAGTGCTACAATTTTCAGGGTTGTTGAGCTAGGAAACAAAGTGGATTGCATAGCAGGTGATGTAATTGAGTCATCACGCAGCCCCCTATTAGCTATGTGAGCCCGATTCGAACCATTCTTACAATAAATGTTATTGTAATATATGATTTATCAATAAAAGTCATTGATTGTTTCACCCTCTTTTTGAGATTAAATAAACAAATGCATTATAAGGTCCCTCTGTACAATTAGGATTATGTACCATGACCATCTTAATGATCATACAGCTATTAACTCAATAATTGAATCATAGAGGTTGGTACTTCGATGAATATCTAAATAGTTAGATTGAGGACTCATCAAGCACCGTCAAATTATTGTTAAGAGATGATCCCCAGCCTGAGTAGGAGATGGTAAGCCCTCTCATTAAGCTGATATCCGACCGACCTCTTGATGCAGGTCCTCTGCATGGGAATAAAGATTCGAAGGTGTCAGAATAGTTAGGTCAAAGAGTTGACCTAACGAGATCGAGATAACCAAAGTCCTATGTCATATATTGTCACGATATAGGCACACATCCTCTGACCGGAGACAGATGTGTTGCTATATGTCTGAGTGTGTACATTTAGCAAACCAATAGGTTGATGACCTAACCAAGGTCTATATACCGGTGATTTGTTATGCATATGAGGGCATATGAGTGATACGATCTCTCAAAGGGATCATACAGGTTCACTTGTGAACCAGAATACATGAGCTCATTCATGAGGCATTGGGACCGATCAAATTCCATGCATGGTCGTCGTGCTTTGGAAGCATGACAAGAATTTGAAGGTATGATATATGCTTTGGGAAGGCATATGATCGATACCGACTCCCAATGACAAAGATTGAGAAACTTGATGATGAAACCCTGAAGATGACAATGTAAAATTGATCTATATCTTCATGTTTATCATAGGTCTTCCAATATACATGATGTACATGTATTAAAAATACCTAAGGGTGATTTGATCATAAACGATTGCATAACCATGACGCTTCCATTCCTAGGGAGTGATGAAATAGGTCTGTATTTTAGTGACCCCTCTCAGTAAAGAAGTAATCTGATCTTGATTCAAGTGGTGGACATTGATCTGAATGAGATTCAGATGCAACGAGAAGATTAGATTTACAGTCTTGATTTAATCAAGCATCTATGAGAGGTCCATGAGATCTGAATTTGAGATGTGATCTCAATATCCAAGTCCCTATACGTGGAACGTACAATCGCCATTTCCTTATCTCCAAGTATATGCGGAGAAAGCGCATTGTTCTTGAAAAGGTTCAAAAATAATTCCATAGTTGAATTATATTTAAGCATTGAGAAATGGATAATTATTGTTATTTAATTATCATAAACAATGTGAATTTGATTCACATTATTTGAATGCATGAGAATGATGATCCAATATAATTAAATGTGATTTAATTATTATGAATGAGAATAATGTAGATAGCAATATCTAAATTATTCATAATATATTATAAATGTGATTTATAATGTATTAGAGAGAGCTTATTATGATTTATATTTGTTGATTAATTATTGGTATGAATTGGATTCACATTGGATAATTAATTAAAAATATAAATCGTATTTTATTTTAGGTTGTGAATATGATCCACAAATTTCCAATGAGAATATTGCAATATTTACAAAATAATTATGAATTATTTTTATTGAATTTTACAACAAGTATTGTTGTAAAATCATGGAGATTTTTCAGGAATAATGCAATCTCATGGAATTGCATGGAATCTCACCCTTCCATATTGGAAGGGTGGACGAACACCCAATCCTATTAGGAAAGGGTGGTCGTCCACTTTATTATATGGAAGAGTGTGATTTCCATTCCATTATCTCCTTGTTTTGATTGATTTAATTTTAAGATTAATTTATATTGATTTATCAATATATATTAAGTCTAAATTAAAACAATTATTGTTGTATTTTTACAACAAGATCTTTACCATTGAAGAAAGTACAAATCAATCTCATCCATTGATTTTGTATAGTTCATGGATTGTAATCCATGGACTCCCAAAACCCTATATAAGAAGAGGCATCCTTTGCTCTTCTAATTTATAACAACTCTTGAGACATCAAGCTCTCTCTCTCTCTGTCATTCTCACACCCTCTCTCTCTCCCCCCCTTTGGGTGGCCATCCACCTAGATCCTAAAGAGAAGACACCGTCGTCGCATCGTTGTTGTGTCGTCACTACGACTGCTCTTGGTTCTCCATCTTTTTTGGTGTGTTCATTCGCGAAGAAAACATGCGATCTTGTGCGACGAGATCAGTTCTCTTGCTTGGATCAACAACTTAAATTGCGAGAAGCACGCAACCATCCCCACGCTCGCAAGCATCTCCTCCAAAGATCGAACTTGAAAAAGGACTCTTTTTCTTAGACGTTTAATCGCAACCACACTACGAGAGGTATTCCTTTATCTATTATGTGATCTAGATGAAACAATCTAAAAAGTGTTCTTGGAACATGTGATTTCATCGCATAAAAATTTTTAAATTTCGTTGTATCGAACAACTAGTGCGACTAGTCATTCTTTATCGTATACGATACGATCCTCGTGCTTATGTGATGCGCTTAAGAATTATTCCATATCCTTCACCCCCTTGATGATAATTCCACTGTTTGGCTGTAGAGAAGATAGCCAGCCGGTTACGTGGTCGATTTATATATACAATGGCAAAGATAATATTTCTGTAATGGAGAAAGGATGAAGATCTGCATAACGTCCATGTGGGAATTACACAAAAAAACCGGCGAGAAATCCTTGTAACTTGCTGATGCTGAGGGGATGAGGTTAGGTGTGAGGTTCCACTTCCACTAAATGATTCTTCAGTTACCAAAAATATCGTGGCCAGCATCAAACCAAAATCAACACGAAACCGGTTCAACATCTGATTCGGTTTTTCTCTTGGCTGCACCTGAAACAGAGAACATACAAGTACAAGCCTGTTCATCATGCTATATATCTAGGAAAAATTCTACCTCGTAGTCATGGTACAAGATTTGTATAAGCTATCCGTGCTCTAAATTCATGATTGAGAAGTTGTCAAGATTTTCTCCAACATGTTAAATGGGCCATGGCACTATATCCAAGTTCAGCTCTTGACAGGGAGAGCACCAGCAAGCAAGTCATGAATTCCACCACCATCTTTTACGCGGAGGTGGTGGAGGTGTTAGCAGGTCGAGCATCGTCTCCTTCTCCTTCAGGGTCAGAGGAACACCTCTCACAAGATTCAAAGCCATAATGTGTACATTAGTCTTTTGCTTGTGCCTCTGATATGCCCATATGCCGACGGCTGCACCTCCGACAATTACCTGCAGCAGCAAAGCTTATTTCTTATCTGCCGTTTCACGATGTTGTAAGAAGCATTAAGCATATCTGAAGCTCTGAAAACTTTCTAAAAAAGCGAGAACTTGAGACTTTAACATCACGTCACTCGTTGAAGAAGTTCTAGGTAGGTAAAAAAAAATTGAAACTAAAGGATGATTCCTGAGGTTAGAGCTCAACCAGAGAATTCAGTAAACACCGAAAAAATTTACAAACACCGAGAAATTATACGTGAGAAGGTACCTCAACATAACCCCCGGGGAGCCTACATTGGCCACAACTCCTTAATACCGTGTATTAAATTTGCAATATAAAGCCTTTTACATGTAAACCCAGAATAGATTCTCCAGAGAACCAACAATAACTGTCTATCATTGTGCTTCCTGAACAAGCATCACATAAAGATATCCTTCTAGTATGAAGCTTTTTTTTAAATGACAAAGTGGGGGAGGGTGGGGTTGAACCTTGGTCCTTAGAGTGCGAACACGCTGCTTCTACCACCAGACCCTGGTCCCCAAAGTGGGAGCTCACTGCTACCACAAAATCATTAGAGGGGTTCTCTCTTGCTTATTTGGAGGACAAGGTTTAAAAAAATTAGGACTGGTATACGAAGTTACTTCTAACACCATCCATATTAGGTGTATGATAACTTCCATTTTAAGCATTTAATTGCGTACTAAAATCCCCTCATCCAGTTCATGTAAACTTTTGTTTCGCTTTTACAGATCTAGTCCACGTCACTTTTTACATTCAAACTGTATATATAGGTAGAGGATGGGGAGCTTGCACCGAGGTGCATGTAATTTTACATGCACCGGGGCTTATATCTTTCACATTTTTTTACTTTTTTGAAAAATACCACCATGTATATTCATCTATATATCTCTCCAATATGCCATTCGAATTTCGTCAGAAACAGAAACTCCTATGACCTCCATCTAGAACAGGTAATTTTTACGGCCTTAGAATTGTTGTAATCGACCTGTTCTAGATGGAGGTCATAGGAGTCTCTGTTTCTGACGAAATTCGAATGACATATTGGAAGGATATGTAGATGAATATACATGGTGGTATTTTTCAAAAAAGTAAAAAAATATGGAATATATAAGCACCGGTGCATGTAAAATTACATGCACCTTGGTACAAGCTCCCCATCCTCATATAAGTATTACCACTGACAAGATTTGCATCATACAATCAGAAATATGTCAAATATGTCATCATCAGACTTGCATTCGGGAAATATCCATATAAATCCAGTCAAAACAAACAGCAAAACCATTCAGAAATTTTAGAAAGAAAAACTAGTCAACATATTTAGTAGATCTTGCAAAACATCATGGTAACCCATTGTATCCTTCCCTTTCCCAAAAAGCCTAGGGTGAGAAGACAAACCCTCTCCTCCAGAATAATAAAAATAATTTGTATGCGAGTGTATGGTACCAAAGTAACAGAGTATGTGGACCTATGCCTGATGGGTGGTCGACAACTAGGGATGGCTATCGAGCCTAACGAGCCAAGTCAGGCCCTGGCTCGGGCTCGGGCTCGATCAAGGCTCGAGCTCAGGCTCGGTGAGCTCAAGTCTCTTATCGAGCCATCTCAAGCTCGATAAGGCTCGTGTCGATCCCGTTATTGAGTCTGGTCTATGAGCGGGTCATGGCTGGCACGTTAGAAAAGATCGATAAAAGTGCAGTACCTAGGCTTGAACCCGTGACCTCTTCTTTGAGGGACTACCTTCCTTACCGGTAGGTCACTATCTGAGTTACATTTTTAAATCTAAATTATATTATATATTGTAATATCTATTTTCTAATGAAAAAAATACTAATTTGCTAGTTATAATCTAAAAAAAACATAAATAAAGTTGTAGCTATATGTTCCTTAGAAAAGCATGATATGGGTTAGCACGTTAGTGGATAATATATATTATCAAATATGTTCCTCTTTAAAGATGTATAATAACATGAGATCGTGATTAAGTCTACAATATAATATATATGGAACATTGCCACATTGGAATTTACATTCCCATATATGGACATATATAGTTCTAAGGTTCCCACCAAACAAAATTATATCGATTTATAGTTTGGTTGGGTATAATATACATTTAATTACTACCTACGTAGATAGTTACAACTATAGATATAGGCATGGAAGGACATATCGATATCGGTATCGGTACCATGTCGATACCGATCGCCGATATATCGACGATATATCGACCCATATCAACGACATCGGACCGAGATTGTGCATTTTTGGCATGTCGATACCCGATATCGACCATATCAACGATATATCGGTGACCTGTCGATACCAATATATCGCCGATATATCGGGATACGACCTTCCATGGATATAGGTCCCGATTGTTGAACGTGCAACTCCTCTAGCGTGTTTATTATATATAAAAATAAATAAATATATATATATATATATTCCTTATCGACCCCCTTATCAAGTTATCGAGCTGAGCAAGGCTCAGTTCGGACTCAGCTCATTAAGTTATTGAGTCCAAAATTCTGACTCGGGCTCGGCTCAATAGCTTAATGAGCCATGCTCACGGGCCCTTATCGAGCCGAGCCGAAGCCTAGCTCATCGAGCCTTGATTCAATAACCAGCCCTATCGACAACTATACAAGGTTGGAAAAGTATAGAGCAAAGATAGACAGGACATTGCATATATCAAAACAAAACAAAACAAAATCTGTGTAAGTGAACTAACCGGAGATAGCCATAAAGCTGCAGTTTGCAGGTCAAATCGGGGAGTATAGAGTACAGTTTCTCCAAAATCTTCCTCGAGTTTCTTAAAGATCTCCTTGTCAGATTTACCAGCACGAATCTCATCTCGAATTAACTAGAAAAAAAGTAGAAGATACAAGGGGGAGAAATATTTAAACTTAACAGCATAACACCGGTAACAATGACAGGTTAAAGAAAAAGTTGCAGGAACAAAAGAAACCACTTACTCCACAATTTCGGCACTAAAAATATGATCACATAATTAAATTTGAAGGAAATATAGCACAAATAAAAAAACATCCAGCATCCAGGTGTAAAATATTTTATGAGCACACTGATCTAGAGATGTGAAGCAAAATGAATCTTGAGAGCTCTGTACTAATCAAAATTTCATACCTGCAACATGAGACTGATTATGCAGCACGGATCTTTATTATACAATATGCCACTTTCTTATTAAATATCATGTTTTAATTCCTTATTTTTTTAATTTCAGAATTGTGTCTTTTGCAGCAATAGTAAAGTGGCAGCGTGAAATTTCTAATCTATTAAGCATGTCTCTTTGCTTTTGCTTTTTAAGCCAGAGACGGTTCCAACACTTTATCATGGCAAATTTGTTCCACTACATTTCCATGCATATATAAGCGTGTTGGTGGGGGTCCCCCCCCCCACGTCGTCGATCGGCGCATCCCCCCCTCTCCCCTGTCAAAGATCGGTGCATGCGAACACTGCCTTGCATCCCGCCTCACCTCCATCGATCAGCTCCATTCCGCCTTGCATCCACCATTGTCCCTATCGATCGGCTCCCCTCCGTCTGGACCGGAATGCTTCGCCTCCCCTCTGCATGCACCAAGGGCCTCCTCCTACAGCGCCTCACCGCCGGTAGGCATGGCCTCCAATTTCAGTGAAATTCGGTCGAATTTCTATCAAATATCGATATCCAGTCGAAATCGAAATTTGACCGAAACAACCGAAATGACCGAAATTTCGATCGAAATTCCACCGAAATTATATTTTGGCCGTACCGAAATGGTGACCGAAACCGACATTTAGGGCCTTGTTGCCGGTAGGCATCTCTCCGCCCGCGCGCCCTGACATCCATCACCAGTATCTCATCCCCTCCAGCCTCCCTCCATCCGTTCCCCATTGCGCACCACCTCGGCAAGCAAGACTACTATTTTGTAGGAAGTCATTTTGCACTATTTCGTTCCTCGATGTTATGGACATTCTTTTTATTGCAATTGCTTCATGTGTGTATGTTTTGGATTTGTTTGTTTTTTTTGGAGATTAGGGAGGCAAGACTACTATTTTGTTCTTGTGCTATAGTTGTTATTAAATTTGATATAATGTAATATTTGTTATTAAATTTGATCTTTTACATTATGATTATTTATTTACGTATAGTCGATCATTATGATTATTTATTTGCTTATAGTTGATCAATGGAAGAAACGAATAATTTCGTCATGCTAACCACTATAGAACATTCGGTGGATGATGAACCGGATTTGAACATCCAATGAAAGAAGATAAGTTGGATAAACACGATGAAACATGTTTAAGAAAGAAATTGATACAACTGGAGATGCTTTAATTTATGTAATACATTTGTATCCAAAAATGAAGCCGTTAGGACATCTTTCGTATGTTGATATAATAGAGACTATTTTCGTAAGGATTCACTTAATGTTTTATATGTTTTATATGTATTCATGTAAAACGAGCCAATGATTAATTCAATCATAGTCGAGGAGGGTTGCGCGTTGGATAGCCGACAACCAGCGCAAGAGAGATAAATTCCTAAATAATATTATTTTAAGAACACTATTTAGGAATTTGTCTCAAAACAGTTCGTATCTTTTCAACATGGATTTAAGCAAACATTTATATTGTATTGGGGTGTTCCCTACTAGGGATGTGTTGCATCAATAGAATGCAATGAGAAGTTGGCAAGGGTCACTACATTACTGCTTGGAAGTAGTTCAAGATTTACACGGGTTCTCGCATAAGGAACGCATGCGAGTAAATAAGCCATTTTTGTTGCATCGCCGTCCGGATGCAGTTCAAAATTTACAAGGGTTCTCACATGATGGACACATACGAGTAAAGAAGTTAGTCCAAAAGAAGTTGCAAAGGAAGTTACGGATAGGTAGTTGGAATATTAACATTTTGACTGGCAAAGCAATGGATATAGTAGATACGATGGAAAGAAAGAAGATTCAGATACTATGTCTTCAAGAGATAAAATGGATTGGAGAGAAAGCAAGGAAGATCGAGAAGACATGCTTTAAACTCTAGTATTCATGCAAAGATAAGCGCAGAATGGTGTTGGAGTGGTTATTCATAAGGATTTGAAGGAATGTGAGGTTGAGGAGCAATGATTCGGGGATCGAATTATTTTGCTAAAATAGGAGTTCGAAGAAGAAATTCTGAATATCTCAGTTTATGCGTCGTAAATAGGTTTAGATGAAAGGATTAAACAACCTTTTTCAGAGGATTTGAATAAATTATGCAGGAATCCCACAAAGAGAGATGGTTTGCCTAGGTGGAGATCTTAATGGGTATGTGGGAAAGGATGCTTCAGGTATGCTAGTGTTCATGGAGGGCATGGCTTCGGGAAAGAAATGAAGAAGGAAAAGTCATTCTTATTTTGCAACGGTTTATAATCTTTTCATACCAAACACTTTCTTCAAGAAAAGGGAGGAGCATTTAATTACTTATAAGAGTGGCCCGACTAGAACACAGAAAGATTACTTTACGTTGCGGAGAAGATATCGGTTGTGTTGAAAACACTGTAAAGTAATCCCATGAGAGAATTTGACAACCCAATATCACATGTTAGTCATGGATGTGCAATCAAAAGGATTGGAAAAGAAAAGAATAGTTTTTAAGATCACTAGAACTAGATAGCGGAATCTTCAATTGAAGCAATCAAGCTTTAGGGAGAAGGTTTTAGAAGACTGTAATTGTAACGAAAGTGCAAACGAGATGTGGGAGGCGGTAGCATCTTGTATCCGAAGGGTAGCCAAAGAGATATTAGCCGAAGGACAGAAGGAGGCTTGGGGGTGGAGTAGAGGGGTGCAAGAGAAGCTCAAAATTAAAAGGGCATACTTTAAAGATATGTCTAAGGATATAACAGAGGAAATTGTCACAAATTACAAAATAACGAAGAAGGAAGCAAAAAAGGTTGTTAATGAAGCAAAGTCAAAAGCTTATGAAGTTGCAACGTCTCAGGCTTAGGTCCCCGGTCCGTTATCAAGGAAAACTGACCATGACAACTTGTTGGGTTCGGACCCAAATGAAGCTGTTGACAACCACCCAAAATGCTTAAACCCAAGTTGTCAAGTAGTAATCCCCACCACTTATAACCCACTCTCACACTTTGTGAGTTTTAGATGTGGGACCATCTTTGGGGATGGGTGTTACAACCTCCCCCACTAATATTCCCAACGTCCTCGTTGCGACATGCTCCATCACTTATTCTCAGTGAAAGTGACGGTTGCACGATCTAGATAGACATTTCCTCATATCTCTTTGTAGGGGTGGCTCCACCTCACGGGTAGACCTTTCCATTATCAGAAGAAAAATGATTCTGATACCACTTGTAACGTCCGGGCTTAGGTCTCTGATCCGTTATCAAGGAAAATTGGTCCTTACAACTTGTTGGATTCGAACCCAATTGAACCTGTTGATAACCACCAAAAATACTTAACCTCAAAGTAGTAATTCCCGTCTCTTATAACCCACTCTCACACTTTGTGAGTTTTAGATGTGGGACTATCTTTGGGGGTATGGGTGTTACAATCTCCTCCACTTATATTCGTAATGTCCTCGTTACGAGATGGCTCATCACTTGTTTCCAGCGACAGTTACGGTTGCATGCTCTGGGTAGTCATTTCCTCCTATCTCTTTGTAGGGGTGGCTCCACCTTTCGGATAGCCCTTTCTACTATCAGAGAAATTGGCTCTGATACTATTTGTAGTGTCCTGAGATTAGATCTCCAATCCATTATCGAGGAAATCTGGCCATGACAACTTGTTGGATTCGGGCCCAAATGGATCCATTGACCACCACCCAAAATGCTTAAGCCCAAGTTGTCAAGTAGTATTCCCCACTTCTAACCCTCTCATACTTTGTGAGTTTTAGATGCGGAACTATCTTTGAGGGTATGGGTGTCGAGCTTGCAAAAATCGGCCGACTAGGCCAACTAGTCGGTCCGACTAGTCGAGGCGGGGGGTAGCCGACTCGACTAGGCCTAGTCGGCCATTAATCGGTCAGCCCAACTAGTCGGACCGACTACTCAGCTGACTTTTAGAACAAGCTTTTATACTTTTTTTGTTTTTTTGCTTTTTTAAAGCAAACTTATTCTAAATATACTTGATGTATATTTAAAGTCATTTACTTCTTTTATTTCATTATGTAAGTATAGAAAATATACAAATCTATGTTAATGCATAAGCAAACTTATTCTAATATGTAGTAATGTTATATCTAAAGTTAATTACTTCTTTTATTTCATTATGAAAGTATCGAAAATGTACAAATCTATGTATAAAAATGATTTATATATTTAAAATTATTAAAAAATTCAAAACCGACTAAATCCGATTAGTCACCCGACTGCCGATTAATCCTTAGTCAGTGACCCCGCCGACCGAGTAACGACTACCGCTTTATGCAACCTTGATGGGTGTTATAGAAGTTTTCTACAAAAATCTCGACTCTAGGGAGGGTCAGAAGGATATATTCAGGTTGGCAAAAGCAAGAGAAAGAAATATCAAAGACCTTTCTCAAGTGAGATGCATTAAAGATAAGGAAGATCGCATGCTTGTTACTCAGAAGGATACAGAGACTAGATGGAAACAGTATTTCCATAAGCTTTTCATTGTAGAAGTAGAGAGGTCACTTTGGGAGATCTAACTAGTAGTGAAAATTACTTAAATTGTGTAAACTATAGACGAATACAAAGGAAGGAAGTAGATGATACTTTGAAGATTAGGAGACTTGGGAAAGGTGTAGAACTTGATGGCATTCCTGTAGAAGTATGGAGAGTTTAAAGTGAGTAGGGTTTGACATGGCTTACAAATTTATTCAATGTTATTTGACAAAGCAAGAAAATATCTGAAGATTGAAGGAGAAGCATCGTGGTGCCTCTTTATAAGAACAAAGGAGACGTTCAAAATTATTCAAATTACAGAGGTATAAAGCTGAAGAGTCACACTATAAAAATTTAGGAACGTGTGATGGAAAGAAGGTTGAGGTAAGTTTCTAAAGTAAAAGAAAACCAATTAGAATTCACGCTAGGTCACTCAGCTATTAAAGCCATCCACTTGTTGAGGAGAACAATGGAGATTTATAGAGCTAAAAGAAGAACCTCCGTATGATTTTTATTGATTTGGAGAAGGCTTGCGATTCTGTCCCACGGGAGATATTGTGGAGATATTCTGTCCCACGGGAGATATTGTGGAGAAGAGACAAGTATATGTCACAAACATTAACCTCATGAAGGATATGCATGATAGGGCTTCATCTTGTGTAAGGATCCAGTGTAGGAAGACTGATTATTTTGGCATCAACATTGGTATGCATCAAAGTTCAGCTTTGACTCCATTCCTTTATACTTTGTTTATGGGCGAGCTGACAAGCCACATTCAAGATGAGATACCTTGGTATATGTTATTCATTGATGATATTGTGTTGATTGATGAGACTAGAGATAGAGAAAATGAGAAGCTTGAGGTATGTAGACATGCATTGGAGACTAAATGATTTCATACAAGTATGGCTAAGACTGAATATATGGAGTGCACTTTTGACGGAAGCAATGGTCAAGGAATCGAAGTGAAGATTAGTGACGATAACATTCAAAAGAGATAATTGTGAAAGAGAATACTAGTTCTTTATTCAGAGAGCCCAAGGGTTCTCTTATATAGAAGAGAGAAACCTTAATGGGTAAATTATATATTATGGACAAATGAAATAAATAACTGTAAAATAGTGACATAACATGAAACTCTTCAACACTCCCCCAAAGTTGGAGCATAGATGTCGATCAGGCTCAGCTCGGAACAACATCTCTGAAAGGGTTCTTTGGCTAGAGTCTTGGTGAGCACGTTTGACGTCTGCTCATTAGAACCAATATGGGATGTAGAAATGAAATCCTTTTGGATCATATCTCAAGTGTAGTGGTAGCCTACCTTGATATGCTTGGTACGTTTATGGAAGGTTGGATTGTTGGAAATGAATAGTACGACATGGTTGTCGCATTGGAGGTACATATGAAGAAGCACCTCAATGGCTAGGTCAGTCAAAACCGATCCAACCCACATCATCTATGTGTTGCTTTGTGCCATAGCTCTGTACTCCGATTCAACACTCGGTTGTGCGACAATTGTCGGTTTCTTACTCTTCGATGATATTAAGGAATTCCCTACAATTACTGCAAATTTGGAAGTTGACTTTCTTTCCTTAGGACATCCTGCGTAGTCTGCATCTGCACAAGCTGTAGCAGTAAGGGATGTGCCTCTCATAAATAAAGCTGATGAGTCACATTATAAAGGAAACATTAAAAATTGTTTGAAGATTGGAAGAGAAGCGTCGTGGTACCTCTTTATAAGAACAAAGAAGACATTCGAAATTGTTCGTTACAAAAGTATAAAGCTGATGAGTCTCACACTATAAAAATTTGAGAACGCGTGATCGAAAGAGGTTGAGGCAACTTTCCATAGTAAAAGAAAATCAATTCGGATTCATGCCAGGTCGCTCAACTATTAAAGTCATCCACTTATTGAGGAGAACAATGGAGAGTTATATAGCTAAAAGGAAGAACCTCCATATGATTTTTATTGACTTGGAAAAGGCTTATGATTTTGTCCCACAAGAGATATTGTGGAGAGTTTTGGAGAAGAGACAAGTACATATCCTACACATTAACCTTATAAAGGATATGCATGATAGGGCTTCATCTTGTATAAGGTTCCAGTGTGAGAAGACTAACTATTTTGACATCAACATTGGTATGCATCAAAGTTCAGCTTTGAGTCCATTCCCTTTTAATTTGATTATGGATGAGTTGACAAGCCACATTTAGGATGAAATACTTTGATATATGTTATTCGTTGATGATAATGTGTTGATTGATGAGACTAGAGATAGAGTAAATGAGAAGCTTGAGGTCTGGAGACATGCATTAGAGACTAAGGGATTTCATATAAGTAGGGTTAAGACTGGATATATGGAGTGCACATTTGATGAAAGCAATGGTCAAGGAATCAGTGTGAAGATTAGTGACGATAACATTCAGAAGAGAGAATTGTGGAAGAGAATACTTGTTGTTCTTTATTCAGAGAGCCCGAGGGTTATCTTATAGAAAAAAGAGAAACCATGATGGGTAAATTATATACTATGGATAAAAAAATAAATAATTGTAACAATAACATAACATAAAACTCTTCAACACTCCCCCCAAGCTGAAGCATAGATGTCGATCAGGCTTAGCTTGGAACAACATCTCTGAAGGGGTCCTCTGACTAGAGCCTTGGTGAGCACGTCTGTCGTCTGCTCATTAGAACTGATATGGTTTCTTAGAATCCGGAGAATGCAATTTTCACAAACTGAAAGAAAGATGGAACAATCTTATTAATTTCTTATCGTTCTTTTAATAAGCAGACCCATGAACATCTACTATAGTCATCTACAAAGACACAAAATACTTGTGACCACCTGTAGCACGAACCAGAAAAGGTCCCAAGATGTCACATTAAACTAAAGCAAAAGGAGTAGACTTTCGAGGAACACTTATAGAAGGAAAAGACTTCCTATGATGTTTTCCGAACTGACAAGCTTCACATTCAAAAGGTTTTAGAGTAGAGAGTTCGGGAAACATCGTGGAGAGAACTTTGGCAAATGGATGCCCAAGACGAAGATGCCATAACATGAGATCATTAGCAATAGAAACGGATCCAGCAAAGGTAGAGTCCGTTGGAATGTCCAGGTAGTAAAGTTCATTCTTCTCATGTCCCCCACCAAAAATCTGCATCATCTGAATTCCTAAAAATAACAATATAGCTCATCAAAAATCACACACCAACGTAATTCAAAACATAATTTGTGAACAGACAGTAAGCTTAAAGGAAAATTCGGAGCACAATGAACACCAGCAAGTCGTAATTTAGAAGAGAATTCCACAATCCACAGAAGTAACGGGAGAATGTGCCCCATTTGCCACTCTAACGGATTTTATACTAGAACAAGGCTGAGATGATGTCAGTAGACTACCTTCTCATGTGATGTGAGTTGATGCTCCGGAGTCAATGATCCAATTAGGCACATGAGCAATTGCAGCGTTAGCAATTATACCTGATAAAATGGCTAAATGAGCAGATGAGGTAGCTTCATTGGATGTATTTTCATATTGTTGCAGTATTTTCACTGTTTAGATGAAAGGATTAAACAAGTTTTTTGAGAGGATTTGGATAAGAGTCTATAAGGAATCCCACACAGAGAGATAATTTGCATCGGTGGAGATCTTAATGGACATGTGTGAAAAGATGCTTTAGGGTATGCTAGTGTTCATGGAGGACATGGTTTTGGGGATAGAAATGAAGAGGGAAAAGCCATCCTAGATTTTGCAATGGCATATGATCTTTTCATAGCAAACACTCTTCAAGAAGAGGGAGAAACATTTATTTACTTATAAGAGTGGGCCGACTAGAACACAGATAGATTATTTTGCGTTGAGGAGAAGAGATATGTTGTGTTGTAAAGACTGCAAAGTAATCACAGGAGAGAGTTTGACAACCCAACATCGTTTGTTAATCTTGGATGTACAAGTGAAAGGGTTGGTAAAGAAAAGGAGGGTTTTTAAGATAACTAGAACTAGATGGTGGAATCTTCCACTGAAGAAAGCGAGCTTCAGGGAGAAGGTTTTAGAAGACTTATCTTGGGATTATAGCGATAGTGCAAACGAGATGTGGGAGGCAGTAGCATCTTGTATCCGAAAGGTAGCCAAAGAGATGCTAGGCGAGTCAAAGGGAGGAGCTCCATGTCAAAAGGAGGCTTGGTGGTGGAGTGAAGGGGTGCAAGAGAAGCTAAAAATAAAAAGAGTTTGCTTTAAAGCTATGTCTAAGGATAGAATAGAGGAAACTATCACAAACTACAAAATAGCGAAGAAGGAAGCAAAAAAGGCCGTAAGCGAAGCTAAGTCAAAAGCTTATGAAGTTTTGTATAAAAATCTCGACTCTAAGGAGGGACAAAAGGATATATTCAGGTTGGCCAAAGCAAGAGAAAGAAAAACCAAAGACCTTTCTCAAGTGAGATGCATTAAGAACGAGGAAGGTCATGTGTTTGTTACTCAGAAGGATATAAAGACTAAATGAGAGCAGTACTTCCATAAACTTTTCATTGGGGAAGGAAATAGAGATATCACTTTAGGTGATCTAGCTTGTAGTGAAAGTTACTTGAATCGTGCATGCTATAGATGGATACAAAGGCAGGAAGTAAAGGAGGCTTTGAAGGTTATGAGACCTGGAAAAGGTGTAGGATCGGATGACATCACTGTAGAAGTATGGAGAGTTTTAGGTGAGCGTGGTTTGACTTGGCTTACGAATCTGTTCAATGTTATTTGGCGAAGCAAGAAAATGCCTGAAGATTGGAGGAGTATCGTTGTGCCTCTTTATAAGAATAAAGGAGACATTCAAAATTGTTCAAATTATAGAGGTATCAAGCTGATGTATCACACTATGAAAATTTGGGACCGTGTAATCGAAAGAAGGTTGAGGCAAATTTCCAATGTAAAAGAAAACCAATTCGGATTCATGCCAGGTCGCTCAACGACTGAAGCCATCCATTTGTTGAGGAGAATAATGGAGCTTTATAGAGCTAAAAGGAAGAACCTCCACATGATCTTTATTGATTTGGAGAAGGCTTATGATTCTGTCCCACGAGAGATATTGTGGAGAGTGTTGGAGAAGAGACAAATACATGTCCTATACATTAACCTCATAGAGGACATGTATGATAGGGCTTTATCTTGTGTAAGGACTCCGTCTGGGAAGACTGGATAATTTGACATCAACATGGGTTTAAATCAAGGTTCTGCTTTGAGTCCATTTCTTTTTACTTTGATTATGGACGAGTTGACCAGTCACATTCAGGATGAGTTACCTTGGTGTATGTTATTTGATGATGATATTGTGTTAATTGACGAAACTATGGAGTAAATGAGAAACTTGAGGTCTGGAGACATGAGTTGTACTAAAGGATTTCGTATAAGTAGGGCTAAGACGGAATATATAGAGTGCATTTTTGATGGAAGCAATGGTGAAGGAATCGAGTTGAAGATTGGCGATGATAACATTCAGAAGAGAGATTCCTTTAGATATCTGGGATCTATTCAGCAACATGATGGGGAAATTGATGGAGATATTACTAATAGAACAAATGCAGGCTGGTTAAAGTGGAGAGGAGCCTCTGTTGTTCTCTGTGATAAGAAAATTCCTTTAAAGATTACAGGAGAGTTTTACAAAGCAGCCGTGAGACCTGCTATGCTTTAAGGATCTGAATGTTGGCCTGTGAACCATAGACATGTGCAGAGAATGAATGTATCAGAAATGAAAATGCTAATGCGGATGTGTGGATACACACGTAAAGATCGAATTCAAAATGATGTAATCAGAAAAAAAAGTTGGTGTAGCTCCGATCGAGGATAAGATGCGAGAAAACCGCTTAAGATAGTCTAGACATTTGCAAAGAAGATCAGCTGATGCACCAGTTAGGAGATGCGAGTGTTGGGATGTTGAGTCGGCTAAGAGAGGGCGAGGACGGCCCAAGAAGTGTTGGAAAGAGACCATACGGAGGGATCTTAGTTTTGTGGATATAAGCCCGGAATTGGCCCAAGATAGATCTGAATGGAGGCGAAGAATCCATGTAGCCGATCCTATTTAATTGTGGGAAAAGGCTTTGTTGTTGTTGTTATGCAGTATTTCCATTAAACAAGAATAATTTGAGGCAGAGAGTTGAACATTATGTCGTTAGATGCTTGAGTAGAATTGTCTGTTGGAGTATTATCATATGCAAGATGGACTTGAAGTGGCTTATGAAGAGTGGCCAAGTTTCTAACAATGAATGCATGCCACGAATGTTCGTCCACGTCCTCGACCTCGTCTATAGTCACGACCACAAGCCCCTCAGAATTGTGAGTGACCACCTTGCCGATGGGATGTAAGAAATCTAGATATCACAGTAGGCTACTGATGCTGAACCTGAATAGTGGAATTCTCAATTTGTTGCGAGTCGTCCAAATATTACCTTGATTGATGTTGAGGTATCTGAAGTAAGGAACTGTTCTTTAACATTTTGATAGCGAGTATGTAGTCTAGCAAGAAAACGATACACCAGCCATTCTGATCTCTCAGTTACTTGTTTTGAACAACATACAGGTTGAAATATAGCAAGTTCTTCATAGAGTCCCATGAGCTGACGATAATATTTCACCAAGGTAGATTCTCCCTGTGATGCAGACCAAATCCTCATATAGATATCTGCTAAACGTGACTTCGTAGTTTGTTGGGAGTATGTTTGTTCTAACTCATCTCACATCTCTTTAGTTGTCCCTTTGAATAGAAGGTTGGCTGCAATATGCGTTTCGACGATGTTCGTCATCCAATTCATCACTTGATAGTTGTCTGTAAGCCATGATTTATATTCTTGATCTTTCGCTTTTAGAGGATCTTTAGTCAGTATTGAAATCTTCCTCTGACCACCACTAAAGACCTTGAACGCCCGAGACCATAGCACCTATTTATTTGCGCCTTTTAGTTTGATAGAAGTACCATGCATCATCATATTTGATGCGGAAAATAAAGGTTTTGTCTCATTAGGCGTGGTGACCATTGTGGTCAACGATAAATAATCACAGAGTTATCGAACTTATTTCAATCAAGCATGGACGAAATGCATTAATCAAGCATAGCATTGAAACCAAGAACGCTGTCTAAAAAGAAAATTATTTAGTGTGTTATCGAGACACAATCGTTGGCAACAAGATCTCTTCGAGATCTCCTGGTGGTGACTTGTGATGGGAAGTTCCCACAGACGCTAGAGATGAGCGATAGCTTTCAAGATCCCCAACGGTGATGCCCGAAAAAGGGATTGGAAAACGGCGCACGTGCGGAATCGGGGCGAGCATGAAGTAACTTAGCAGGATCTGGTGAGCGACACCTAAGCGGGATCTAGGCAAGCGATGCCCTAGCGTAATGACCTTCGAGATCTGGGCCAGCGTCGTCCTATTGGGATATGGGTGAGCGCCTTTGAGAGGTTCGGGCAAGCGACGCCCTAGCAGGATCTGGCGATCACCTTCGAGAGGTCTGGGCGGCGGTGCCCTGGACGGGATCTGGGAGCAGTGATAGCCTTGGCGGAGCCCTGCGCGGGGCCCTAGATTAAGAGAGAGCCCACGCAAGGGAGAGAGAGGCTTGTGGTGGCAGATGGAATTACTTGGCCAAAGCCTCGGTCTAGGACCATTGCTCTGAATACCACGTGGAGAGGAAAAGAAGTTGTTTATTCCATTGGACGTAGGATTTCTTATATAGCATGAAACCCTAGGAGCTGATAAGAGCAAATTACATAAGTGCCCCCAAATAGGCTACAATAACTAAATATGATAATGCCAACAGTCACATCCATTCTTACAATGGGAGCCAGATCCTTCAAGGTACCGGACGAAGAAAAATATCACCCTTATTCTCTAACATGATGGAAGAACGGCCAAAAATGAAACTCAACTGGAGAAGTAGACCGATCTGAGCGAGTTTACACAATCATACGAAGGATTGGTTATACGTATAGACTTATACAACCATCCTCGTAAATCCTTGGTGAACACTAGGGTCGAAAAATGTGATCTATATGTCTGAAATCATGTTTCCAGTCAAAATCAGGTCGTTTTAAGTTCAAATCAGACTACCGGGCGGTACAAGGGAGGTAGCCTTCGGTAGTAGGTTAGGTTGAGACAAGTGAATCTGGAGGAGGGGCTGACGGTGCCTTAGGCCAACCACGAAAGGACCGGCGACACCTAGATCACGTTGCGCAGGGGCCTAACGACATCAAGATGGGTCGCAGCAGCCTAGAGGAGGCTCATGCGACGGTGTTTGGGGCTTACGGAGGGTCGGTGAGGGCCCTAGGAAGTGCAGCGACATGAAAAAGGTTCCAAGCAGCGACGCAGGGCCTTGGTCGTTGCTGTGGTGGGTTGTCGAGGTGGCAGCGACGGCGCAGGACAAGAGGCTGGGGGTAGGGTTAGGGTTTCGATGGGTGCAAGAACTCCACTATAGGACCGTCACTCCAATACCATGTGGAGATGAAAGAATCGATTTAATATAATGAGATTCTACGGTTCTCTTGTATAGGAGAGTAACACGTTGGACAAATTAGATAAAGAAGACATAAGAAATGAAAAGTACATAAACAATATAAAAGATAGCTAATATCTCAACACTAAGTAATATTAGAAGAGATTTTCAAATCTAGGTAAAGATTCGAGAAAAGGTTCACCTACAATAGAGTTCCAATTGCATGTGTTATTTGAGGTTGCTAATAATTGTGATGGCAGACAGACCCCTTCCCCCACTAGATTTCACACCTTCACATCCACTGGCACTTTCATTGAATTGCATTTTACCTTCAGTATGCACCTTGGACTGTGATGAAGATGGAAGCCTTTAACATGAAACTAGGAACAAGGTGAAGCTTGAAACAATGTGTGCCGTACATTGCGGTCGTAGTATGTGAAAGTCAACAATCATGTAATTCTCACCACAATAAAAGATGTATCACAAATCCCAAACTCAAATAAATCCCCCTATTCAACATCAGAAAATAAAGTCCCTGAAAAGTAAACCAACATCAGGAAATAAAACCCCAAAATGCAATTGCAGCTATGTGAATCTCCAATGCCAAATCCCCAGCTACAACCAACAATAGGATGATGGAAATAAAGGAGGCTCGTAAGCATGAAGGTTTTATTTACTACAGATTCTAGTGATGTGAGGTGGGGAAGGGTACTGTAGAAATGTAAAAGCCCCACATATTGAGGCCCTCATTTAACTACCAGATCGTTGAGGATCAGTCCTCATCCTCCATTTCACAGCCACACCATGAAGGAGCTAAATCATGGTTCGTGCTACTGCCAGAGGGTCACTTTTAAAACGAGGTTGAGAGAAGAGGAGCATGCTATCAATTTGGTGTCCTCCAAGTTCTACAGCCTAAGGCAAGAAAACTCCAATCAAGGAGTTCAAAATCGATATTTGTACTCACCAAGTTGAATAAGAGGCCCTCCAGGCTACCAGAATCTTGGAAATAGGGAGAGTCAAGGGAAATTATTATTCATACTCAGGTACCAGCAGCATGTGAATAACCTCTCTACCACCTCTCATGAGGGCAGAATCTGAAGGATCGTTTGGTATTATTATATAGGCGAGCACACAATACACTTGAGCACCTGATACTCCTATTGAGCAAGAAAAGTACTCCGCCCTCAAATCGAGCGTCATCATGACATTATGCACTTCCAGTTCAGAGAGAAGAAAACCGTGGCAAGGAAAAAAACAAAATGGAGGAAAGAGAGTCCACGTGACATTATGCAGTCCGAATGCTCTGAGGTCTTGCATTATTATTAGATATCGGATGGCTGGCCTTAGCCAATTATGGTTTATTGTTGCTGCTGTTCAAATATTGGTTGGACCTTATGACTTGAACTGTTGGGGAATGTGAACATCAAAACGGATATGCACACACAAGGCTAAGTGGCTTTATATTTCACTATTTTGGTTATAGTGGCTACCGTAAAGTTATGATTCATTTGGGTATGTTTTATAGGTTTCACGTAAGGGTGTTCATGGGGTGGGTACCCGACCCATTCAATCGTGACCCGCCCCGACCCATTGTTACTGGGTCAACGGGTCGACCCGACCCATTTCAATGGATACCCGTTTTACCCAGCTTATTTAAATGGACAACGGGTACCCGCGGGTCACTACATCTAACATCCAAAACAAAATCAGAAGTAGAACTTATTAAGAACAAGTAACCTTTGATATTCTTTATCACAAGTGCCTTTCATTCACTTCCTTATCAAGTGTCCTAGTCACGTATTATTGATTTTTTGAGTCTTCTATTTACGCATTCGTCCCTCTCCACGCATTCAACGACACAGATCGCATCCTTATCCAAATGAACAGTAAGATTGCATCAAGCATAATATACAGAACCTATTTATTTCAATAAAAAATACAATATAAAAATATGCTAAGTTAGTCTAAATAAAACTTATGACGTGACTTTGGCCCCATGGATCCGTTGTTCTTATCCCAATTGGGCTCCTCTTCGGATAAATAAACCTTTCCCACTTTTGCATCAGACCTTCTATTGCAGCAGCCCCGTTTTCTCCCCTAGAATCTTTTTAACCATTAATCAAACAAGATCCAACGGTTCTCCACCTCTCCAAAAATCCCTAAGGTTGCAGCACCCTCAATACACAATTGTAGTTGGGGTCGTTGGATCCGGATGATCCAACGGATTTCCTTTCTCCACATTTCCGCCAGTTCTCCGCTTCCCCCCGACCAATTCACCCCCGCCGCCTGCAGATCCTCTCTCCTCTATCTCTTTCTCCGTCGTGAGGGCAGCACGACCCCCTCTCTCGGTGGCAACTGCCGCTCCTTCCCTCTGCCTCCAAGCGCTGGCAACGAACCTAGCAATAGCTACTGAGCAGTTTTCTCTCCTACGACAGATCGGTCGCCCCCATCTCCGCACACCCATGTGAGCATCAACAGATGTTGCAAATGCATATCTCTCCCCGTTTTTATCTTCACTCACGTGTTCTAGTGGGAGGAGCCGACTAATCGTGACTTTGAGGATTCAGAAAGATGGGGGCTTTACGGGGGTGAAGAAGTTCCAACCGGGTACCCGGCATTTCAAATGGGTTTTTCCATGGGTCACGAACTATGAACGGGTCAGCCTTTCATGGGTACCCGATCCGAAAATTTTTCTCGGGTACCCGTAATTTTAGGGTCAAAAAAAACGGGTTGGGTCGGGTACCCATTTGACCCGCATATTTTGAACACCCCTAGTTTCTGGTAGTCACATTTTTAGCTGAGTTGATCTACTAGGGGCTGCTGTTTGGACAGGGTCATGCTGTCACGTTAAAATTCACAACGTAGCTTGTTTGGGCTTATTATGAGGATCTTGCAGTCATCAATAAATTGCAACTGGAAAATGCTGATTGCAAAAACTGATAGCAAGAAGCCACTGTCCTTGATTGCCAAAAGCTGCTGCTCCATGGAGGATGACACAGCTATTTTGATGGCCTGGACTGGATAAGTAATCAATGATAGAGGTTGTGTGGAGCTGCATCTACTTATGATGCAGTCTACATTTCTGTCTTGTTGAATTTAAGGCAACAGTTGATCAAGATGGCTTCAATACTCGGTTTCTCTTTTCATTGTTAGAATTGAATTATCTTGATCAGTTTGTATCACTTTCATGTTTCTTATTTCTCTTTGATTTTCATGTATATCTCTTGAAGGGACTTTATGTACTTTTTAAGAGTTTATTAAATGAAACAGTTACCAGAACTCAGTAATATCGGATTTATCAGTTAGAGAGTAACAGATAGTCTTCACTAGTTTCAGAAGTTGTAAAATTTACCTTTCTGAGGAGGATGGCTATATCTGCTTGGGAATCTTCGATGGATTGACTCCCACACTCAGTGCAGCGTACATTATGACTGATATTCCTTGCCCTAGCCTCTATGATTTGTGCCTTCTTTTGCTCCTCATCAGTTGCCATTTCAAAGTTTTCAGGTGTAAGAGCTGCAAATACAAAAATTAGGACAATCAAAATCGATTAGAGTTAAAAATAATCATTTTTAAACATAAAAAAATGATCTCCAGGCAAGAAACATAGTAGAGTAGGCAACAGGCTTTTCCAAACAAGATATAACTTAGAGAGGAAAAGTATGATCAAAATCATTCTTCCTGGCTTCAGTGACTTTCATCATATTCTTAGCACAAGAACCTTACAAGCACAGATGCAACCTACATACAATGATTACGAATCAAATCCAAAGTCAGTGTAAAATAAATGATACAACAACAATAAAGCCTTTTCCCACAATTAAGTAAGGTCAGCTAAATGGATTCTTCGCCTCCATTCAGATCTATCTTGGATCAATCTCGGGCTTATATCCACAAAACTAAGATCCCTTTGTATAGTCTCTTTCCAACACTACTTGAGCCGTCCTCACCCTCTCATAGCCGGCTCAACATCCCAACACCCGCATCTCCTAACCGGTGCATCAGTTGATCTTCTTTACAAATGATCAAACCATCTTAAGCGGTTTTCTCGCATCTTATCCTCGATCGAAGCTACACCAACTTTCTTTCTGATTGCATCATTCCGAATCCGATCTTTACGTGTGTGTCAATACATCCACTTTAGCATTTTCATTTCTGCTACAGCCATTCTATGCACATTGCTATGGTTCACAGGAAAACATTCAGATCCATAGAGCATAGCAGGTCTCACGGTTGCTTTGTAAAACTTTCCTTAAATTTTTAAAGGAATTTTCTTATCACAGAGAACATCAGAAGCTCCTCTCCACTTTAGCCAGCTTGCATTTATTCTATTAGTAACATCTCCATCAATTTCTCCATCATGTTGCAAAGTAGATCCCAGATATCTAAAAGAATCTCTCTTCTGAATGTTATCGTTATCAATCTTTACCTCGATTCCTTCACCATTGCTTCCATCAAAGGTGCACTCCATATATTCCGTCTTAGCCCTACTTATACGAAATCCTTTAGTCTCCAACTCATGTCTCCAGACCTCAAGCTTCTCATTTACTCCATCTCTAGTTTCGTCAATCAACACAATATCATCAGCAAATAACATACACAAGGCAACTTATCCGGAATGTGACTTGTCAACTCGTCTATAATCAAAGTAAAAAGAGATGGACTCAAAGTAAAACCTTGATGTAAACCAATGTTGATGTCAAAATAGCCGGTCTTCCCAGACGATGTCCTTACACAAGATGAAGCCCCATCATACATGTTCTTTATAAGACAGCTACTTGTCTCTTCTCCAAAACTCTTCACAATATCTCTCATGGGACAGAATCGTAAGCCTTCTCCAAATCAATAAAAAATATAATATTGAGGTACTTCCTTTTAACTCTATAAATCTCCATTGTTCTTCTCAACAAATGAATGGATTCAATAGTTGAACGACCTGTCATGAATCCGAATTGATTTTCTTTTACGTTGGAAACTTGCCACAACCTTCTTTCGATCACACATTACTAAAATTTTATAGTGTAACTCATCAGTTTGATACCTCTGTAATTTGAACAATTTTGAATGTTTCATTTATTCTTGTAAAGAGGCACCATGATACTCCTATGCCATTCTTCAGGCATTTTCTTTCTTTGACAAAATATTGAATAGATTTGTAAGTCAAGTCAAACTGCGCTCACTTAAAACTCTACATACATCTACAAGGATGTCATCCGGTCCTACACATTTCCCATGTCTCATAACCTTCAAAGCCTCCTCTACTTCCTTTTTTTATATTCGTATATATAACCTGCACGATTCAAGTAACTTTCACTACTGGCTAGATCACCCAAAGTGACCTCTATATTTCCTTCTCAATGAAAAGTTTATAGAAGTACTGCTCCCATCTAGTCTTTATATCCTTCTGAGCAACAAGCACGTGGCCTTCCTCATCCTTAATACATCTCATTTCAAAAAGGTCTTTAGTATTTCTTTCCCTTACTTTGGCCAATCTGAATGTATCCTTCTGGCCCTCCTTAGAGTCAAGACTTTTATACAAAACTTCATAAGCTTTTGACTTAACTTCGCTTACAGCCTTCTTTGCTTCCTTCTTCGTTATTTTGTAGTTTGTGACAGATTCCTTTGTTCTATCCTTAAATATAGCTTTAAAGCATGCTCTTTTAATTTTTAGCTTCTCTTGCACCCTTTCACTCCACCATCAAGCCTCCTTTTGAAATGAAACTCTTCCCTTTGACTCGCCTAGCATCTCTTTGGCAACCTTTCGGATACAAGATGCTACTACCTCCAACATCTCGTTTGCACTTCCGCTACAATCCCAAGATAAGTCTACTAAAACCTTCTCCTTGAAGCTCGATTGCTTCAATGGAAGATTTCATCATCTAATTCTAGTGATCTTAGGAACCCTCCTTTTCTTTGCCAGCCCTTTTATTTACACATCCAAGACTAACAAGCAATGTTGAGTTGTCAAACTCTCACATGAGATTACTTTGCAGTCTTTACAACACAACAGATCACTTCTCCTCAACGCAAAGTAATCTATCTGTAATCTAGTCGACCCACTCTTATAAGTAATTAAATGTTCATACCTCTTCTTGAAGAGAGTGTTCGCTATGAAAAGATCATATGCCGTTACAAAATCTAAAATGACTTTTCCCTCTTCATTTCTATCTCCAAATCATGTCTTCCATGAACACTAGCATACCCGAAGCATCTTTTCTCACAAGTCCATTAAGATCTCCACATATGCAAATCATCTCCCTTTGTGGGATTCCTTGTAAAATCTTACCCAGATCCTCCCAAAAAGCTTGTTTAATTCATTCATCTAAACCAATTTGTGATGCATAAACTGAGACAATATTCATAATTTCTTCTTCAAGCACCAATTTTAGCAAAATAATCCGATCCCCGAATCTTTGCACCTCAACTACATAATTCTTCAAAACCTTATTAACAACCACTCCAACACTGTTTTACCATTATCTTTACCTGAATACCAAAGTTTAAAGCATGTCTTCTCGATATCCCTTGCTTTATCTCCAACCCATTTAGTCTCTTGAAGACATAGTATATGAATCTTTCTTCTTTCCATTGTATCTACTATCTCCATCAATTTTCCAGTTAAAGTGCCAATATTCCAACTAACAATCCGCAACTTCCTTCACAATCTCTTCTGGACTAACTTCTTTACTCGCATGCGTCCATTATGAGATAACCCTTACAAATTTTGGACTGCATCCGGGCGGTGATGCAACAAAACTAGCTTACCTATGCATGCATTCATCATGCGAGAACCCTTACAAATTTTGAACCAGGCTGCGATGTAGCTGCCTTTGTCAATTTTTCATTACATTCGGACGATGCAACATGTCGCAAGTAGGAAACACCCCAACGAAATCTATATGTTTGCTTAAATCCATGTTGAAAAGACATGCTTTAAACTTTGGTATGTTTGCAATGCAATGCGTCGCAAGTAGGTAACGCCCCAACGAAATTTATATGTTTGCAATGTAAAATAAATGATAAACGAAGAAATTTGTATGACAGATATGGAACATGCAAATAAATGAACAAAACAAAAGAAAAGATGCTAACTCAGATAGTGCAGCAGATCGATACCAAATGAGAAATTTCACAAAAAGTTGATTTGACTAATCAAAAGCAAATAAACTGAGCACAGAAACTGAAACATACAGCAATCGTATTGTCAACTGAGACTGTTCGGGATTCATAATATCTGCTGTATGATCTGCATGTCTGAACTGGCAGGAGTTAGGGTCAGCCACAACAGTCTTATCCATTTTGACCTGGAAAATCCCTGTCCAGCCCATCTTTGTAAGTCAATGTGACAATTTCAGGGTTTGTGTGGTCACCGAAGATGTAGGTGGAGAAAATCTTGATGGTTGGTCATGTGATCGAGCAAGATTTTCGTATCTCTGATCTCGCTGATTGCCAACTTGTGGCAGTATCCCATCTTCAAGATTCTCGACAATGTCAAAGGAGAGGATAATGGTGGTTGGTGTCATAGGCAATCAGTGCATCTATCTTCATGTCCCCAATCATGGCATTATAAAATTAACCAAGGTTTGTTGGGCCTAGTGGCTAGCATGTTCAGTCGTGCTACTGCTAACATTGCAACATATCTTTGCAGGCAGCCGATGACCAAGGGATTCCATGAGTCCATCCCCCATCACCAATTCTTGCAAACATACATCATAATCTAAGATGGAAAAAATATGTAGAGGGACGCTCATTTTTATGCAAAAAAGAGAAAGAAGCGATGGTGTTATTAAACTAATGGGAAAATACCGGGGTTACCTTCCATGACTTGAAGAGAGTCCTGGCATGATGAAAAATAGCATTCTCTAAATAGAAACAATCAGAAGAGAATATAACACTGTTGCAAGCAAGCCAAATAACCTAGACTAGCACAGGATGTTAGACTTGGTCGAACATGTGTGGTTGCTACAATGCAGGATGGGGTCAGACCTAGGGATGAAAACATATCAAGACACATCCAGAATCCAAGATATCCACTTACCATATACAAAAAATCGAGTATAGATTATTTGTAATCCCAGGAGAGAGTTTGCCGTCTCAACATCGCTTGCTAGTCATGTATTTGCAAATAAAAGCATTGGCAAAGAAGAGGATGGTTCTCAAGAACATTAGAACGAAATGGTGGAATCTTCAATCGAAGCAATCAAACTTCAAGGAGAAGGCTTTAGAAGACTTATATTGGAATTGTAATGGAAGTGCAAATGAGATGTAGAGCTCATTAATAAGGCTCAACTGGCAAAGTGGGCCCTATGACTCTGGGGGAAGTCTGATGACCTGATTTGCAGGGTGACGCGGAGCATCTATGGGATCAATAGTTCGTGGAGAGCTGAGTCTCGCAGGAGGTTGTCGTCACTTTGGAGAGGGATGGCAAGTGTCTTGCCGGAGCTCGGGAGGATGGTGAGACCGATGCTGGGGGATGGGCACGGCTTTAGATTCTGGTTGAAAGATTGGCTGGGGGAAAGGTTTGCTCATGGAGAAGTACCAGCGTGATGCAGCATGATTCCACCTTTTAGTCAACATTTTTTATTTCAAATTTTATCTAATTATGTAAAAGGCCCATTATACAAGACCTTTATCCTCTTTTCTTTTCTGCATGTTTTCTTTTTTTATTTTTTTATTTTCAGAAAGTTGTTGCTATTTTGGGGGGATTTAACCTCTATAAAGGCTCCCCAATAGCTAGGGTTTTTTTTAAGTTGGAATGAAGTAAATTTTCTCCCTCACTTAATTCTCTCTCTCCCCTCTCGTTCCCGCACCCCCCCCTTTCTCTCGAACCCGCACCTCTTCCCCTCCCCAAACCCTACTCCTCACGCCGCCGCCCTTCCCCCCCTCTCCGAGTCCACCTCCCCAGCCAATTTCTCCCTGCGCCTCCTCCTCTCGTCAGCCTCCTTCCCCCCAAACCTGTGCGCCACCCTTTCTCCCCTCCGCTGTTCGTCCACACCCGCGCCATCGCAGACCCGCAACTCCCCCGCGCACCAGCAGTTCGCCCCCGCCTCCCTGCGGCACCGCCACCTCTGCAACACCCTCCCTCACCACCGCACCCCGCCTCTCTCCCACTCGTCGTCCCCTTTCCCTACAAGCGTCGTTCCCTCTCCATCCGCAAGTGCTAACCACCCTCTCAGCCCCACCGTCCCCGGTACCCATCCTACCGCATACACCTACGCGATTTCCACTGTTGTACGACGCCCAGCCGTCCACCTACCACCCTCCCGACCACCGCCAACCACCATCAAAGCCGTTGTGCAGCCAGTCGTCCCCGCGCCCCTGAAACCGCTCGGAACGTCCCTGACAAGGCCGCTACCTGTCGTGACCAGATCTGAAGTTCGCCTTCTTTCCCCTTGCCGATTGTGGTATGAGCGTCCGTTTCCTCCATTTATTCTACCGAATATTGTTAGCTTTGTGGATTGTTATATTGTTAATTGGCTTGGTGACTTATTAAGATTCCGTAACTGCAGTTTCGCTATTTATTTCCATTAATCGTTAACTAGTTGTGTTGCCCTCAGTTTGTGGAGAAACCTGTGCTAGAATTCGAGTAGTCGTTGTCCTTTGTTGCTGATTTTGCGTATTGCACGTCACTTGTTTCGTTTTCGTCATTTAGTCCCTTAGTTTCAATTGTTAGGATCGTCATTTAGTTCATTACTCATTTAGGTTGCATCAATTTGGTATCGGAGCTTAGCGTTCCTGCATCTCGCATGCATTCGATTTGTTTCATTGCATAAAAAAACACAACAAAAACAAAAACAAAAACAAAATCCCAAAACTAAAGAAAGTAAAAACCCTAGGATTCCCCATGGCCGACAAACCCACTCCTCTAAACCCGGATACACCCCACACCCTGAACTAACATTAGAGGTTTTGTCCGCCTAATTACAACACATGTGCAATCAACTGAGCGTACAGATCGCCGCAGTAGATGGTCGAGTTACCACCGCATACGAACAAATTGCCACATTAACTAGTCGTGTGCTAGGTAAAGACCATAATGATGAGATACCAAATAGGGGTCGGCATACCAGTCGGCAAAGACAATCACGGAGTAACACTTCCCACGACTCTAGCTCATCTACTTCTGACGGACACGTTAACGATTATCATTCACAAGAAAGTGAAGAAGGACCAAGAAATGACACCCCTTTCACTCCCAAGATTCAAGATCCACACACCTCTGGATACACTTCACAACCTACTGGTGCATATCAATTCCCGCCACGACCTGGCCCTAAGCCCGATGACGGATGGGACCAAGGCATCCGTCTCGATGTTCCGTAATTTGACGGAGGACGAGATCCTGATGTCTTTTTGGATTGGCTCCAAACCGTCGAACACTTCTTTGTGTGGAAGTCTATGCCTAGGAACGAAAAGTTCAATTCGTCACAATCAAACTAAAGGGACATGCTCTGCTATGGTGGGATCGTTTGCAGTCTGAACGCAAACGAAAAGGAAAAAGTAAAATCCGCAGTTGGAGCAAAATGAAAGCCAAATTGAAAACCAAGTTCGTGCCGGAAGATTACAAACGAGATCTATATGCGCGTCTGCAATCATGGAAACAAGGCACCATGAGCGTGAGAGAATACACTGAAGGGTTCCAATCCCTCGTGCATCGCAACCGATTGCAGGAGACTCCTGTCCAGGAAGTCACCCGCTACATGCAAGGACTCCGCCAAGTTATCCAGGATGAACTCTACCTCCACAACTGTCGAGACGTCGACGAAGCCTACAAGCAGGCTGAACGGGCTGAGACCAAGCTCGCTAAAGCCCAGACAAGGAAGATGTCGTTCTCTGTGAACTCCGTCCCTCGCACCAGTATCCCGATGACGACCTCCAAACCGATAGGTTCCCCATCAATCGTTATGGGTAAACCCCAAGCCAAACCATCAACCCATGCCAACAACGGACCAGGCATCTTGGGAAGTCGACCTATTGTAGGACATGATACTTGTTTCCGATGTTATCAGACGGGACATCGAGCAGCAGAGTGCCCAAACCCTAAGGCTAGACCCGCCCATTTATGCACCATCGAAGACCCTGAAGACCCTGACCCTGAACCACAGGAATCACCTGAAGAGGAACCGACCGCTTTGACTGCTGACACCGTGAGAGCTGATGACTATGAGCTTCTGGGAGTGGATGAAGATGAGTCCAGACCTTTCTTGGTAATTGAACATGAGAACTTTATCGCCCCTGACAGCGCACCCACAAACATCCTCCTCACACCCGCTGTCAACGACACTGATAGTTGGTTGCGACGCAGCATCTTCCGAACCAACTGCACCTCAGGAGGACGACGTTGTTCGCTGATCATTGATGGAGGAAGCGTTGAGAACTTCGTTTCTCAAGAAATGATCGATAAGTTAGGTCTACCCACTCAACCACTCGAGAAACCTTACAGTGTGGCCTGGTTTCGAGGTCGTACTGAACTCCCAATCCACCGACAGAGCCTCGTTAGTTTCTCAATAGGGCCTTCATATAAAGACGAGGTGTGGTGCCATGTAGCCCCTATGGATGTCTGTCATGTACTACTTGGGAGACTTTGGTAGTTCGATCGAGACACTGAGCACAGAGGAAAAATGAACACTTACTCCTTTCTCATAGACAAGGTGCGTGTGACCCTTAGACCACAACTCGAAGCCCTTAGCCCTCGCCAGGTGGCTACACTTCGAGCCGCGACCGCACAATCTGGTAAAAGCACTCCACCGTCAAAGCCTTCGACTACGGGTCCCATATGTTTTATGGAAGCCCAGACATTCCAACGTGAAATTCAGGAGAGCTCCACCATTTATGCATTAATGGGACGTGAAGTGAACAATCAAGAGACAACCAAGGTTCAGGAAAGCGGTATGCGTATGCGTTCGGACAGGTCACTGAATAGCGCTTAAGCGGTATGCGGGGGCATATGCGGGGTATATGCGGTTCTACGCGGTTTCCTAATTTTTTTATTTAAAAATAAATAAATATATACAAAAGTGACTACAACAGAACTAAATTTATTTATAATTGTGGTCCAATAGAAGATCTAAGAAAAATAACTTTCATATAGAGTTCAAAACAATCTCTATCAATCAAATATCAATACTTCAATAGAACGATTAACACAAAAAATAATTGACAACAATCAATAAAATAAAAAGTTAGAGCACAAAATGCCTCTATTGTTGAATATAATGTCATTTATCTCTGCCGCTATATTTATAACTGATCCTCCATGAAAAGTACCAAACTTTACATATAATATATTACATTCATAATAGCTATTAGTTGACTAAATTAGTTTGTTAAATTATTAGTATATTATTCTTTTTCTTCCTTGTGTGTTTACTCCAATCTCGTAGTAGAACTACTTTGATGATGGATTCAAATGGTCATGGAATGCTTGGTTGGCATACATGTTAAAGCAAGAAAAAACAATAAATAAATAAGACAATAAAAATGTGGCACAAATTTAAAAAATAAAAAAAATAATATATATATATGCGGCCGCACAGACCGCATAAGCGGCCGCACAGCCCGCATAAGCGCACAGGACGCATAATGCATGGCTTCAGGAAAGCGGTGCGCTGAAGGCACCGCATACGCATATGCGGCCGCATATGCGGCCGCACAGACCGCTTTCGTGAACACTGGAGACAACTACACCCGAAGTCCCGCCTGAGGTAAAGCTCATCATCCAAGAGTTTGCTGACATTATGCTTGAAGAGTTGCATGAAGGACTACCCCCGTTGCGAGACATTCAACATCACATTGACCTAGTCCCTGGAGCCAGCCTACCCCACTTACCACATTATCGGATGAGCCCAAGTGAACACGAAGAAATGAACAAGCAGGTCACTGATCTTCTACGCTGTGGATATGTTCGAGAGAGTATGAGTCCCGTGGCGGTCCCCGCTTTGCTTACCCCAAAAAAGGATGGCACATGGAGAATGTACGTGGACAGACGTGCTATCAACAAGATCACGATCAAGTATCGTTTTCCGATTCCACGCCTTGATGACATGCTCGACATGCTATCGGGTGCCAAATTGTTCCCCAAAATGGATCTTCGCAGTGGCTACCATCAGATTCGCCTCCGACCACGAGACGAGTGGAAGACTGCTTTCAAGACCAAAAAGGGCCTATATGAATGGACAGTAATGCCCTTCGGCCTATCTAATGCTCCCAACACTTTCATGCGGACCATGAATCATGTTTTATGGCTCTTCATCGGTAAGTTTGTGGTTGTATACTTCGATGACATACTGATCTACAGCTTGACCAAAGACGACCACTTATCCCACTTACGACAAGTCCTGGAAACCTTGAGAGCCCAACAACTGTATGTCCACCTCAAGAAATGCTCCTTCATGTCTGACACGGTCCTCTTCCTGGGATACATTGTCACGGCCGATGGACTTAAGGTTGATCCCTCCAAGATTCAGGCCAATCAGAGCTGGCCCGTACCCAAAACCCTTACTGAGATTCACAGCTTTTTGGGATTGGCTTCTTTCTACCGACGTTTCATCCGGAACTTTAGCACTTGTGCAGCCCCGTTGGTAGATTGCACGCGTAAAGGCGCACCCGCGTGGACTCTTAAAGCAGAAACCAGCTTTCAAAATTTAAAACATCAATTGACACATGCCCCTGTTTTGGCACTTCCTGACTTCACCAAGGTTTTTGTAGTTGATTGCAACGCCTCACATGTCGGGATTGGCGCTGTCCTAAGTCAAGAAGGACGACCTGTAGCATTCTACAGTGAGAAATTGAATGAAGCTCGATCACTGTAGTCCACTTTTGATGTCGAATTCTATGTCGTGGTGCAAGCCCTCAAGCATTGGAGGCATTACCTGATCCAACGTGAATTTGTCCTTAACTCCGATCATGAAGCCTTAAGATATCTGAATTCACAGAAAACCCTTAACAAGCGCCACGCCAAATGGGTTAGTTTCCTCCAAGAATACACCTTCCATCTCAAGCACAAAGCTGGAACCCTGAATCGCGTGGCTGACGCGTTAAGCAGACGAGCACATGCCCTGACCACAATGACGTCAGCACAACAGGATTTGACACGCTTAAGGACCTCTACCCTACTGATCCTGACTTCGGACAAGTTTATGCAGAATGTGTTGATACTGGGCAGGATCCGACGACCACTTATGTTCTTCATGTGGGGTTCCTGTTCAAAGCCCACCGACTGTGCATCCCTGCCACCTCCCTTCGTGATAACTTAATTTCCGAACTACATAACGGTGGTTTAGCTGGACATTTTGGAAGGGACAAGACCTTGACCCTTCTCCAAGAGCGATTTTATTGACCTCATATGCGAAAGGATGTTACAAAGTTCGTACAAAAATGCTAAACATGTCAAAGATTCAAAGGTCATAGACAGAACATTGATTCTATACACCTCTGTCGATTCCTCTGCGACCATGGGAGGACATCACTATGGATTTTGTGCTAGGCTTACCCCTCACGGTACGAAAAGTTGACTCTATTTTTGTGGTTGTGGACAGATTTTCTAAAATGGCACATTTCATTGCATGTAGAAAAACTTCAGAAGCATCTCATGTCGCTGATTTGTTTTTTCGTGATGTCGTTCGGTTGCATGGTGTCCCTCGTTCTTTTACTTCGGATCGTGATACCCGATTTTAGAGTCATTTTTGGCGCAAGCTTTGGTTTCGTCTTGGTACTCGTTTGCAATACAGCACCGCTTATCATCCACAAACAGATGGGCAAACCGAAGTAGTTAACAGGTCATTAGGAAATTTATTGCGATGTCTTGCAAGGGACTCTCTGTCCAAATGGGATCTAATTCTTCCCCAAGCTGAATTCGCGTAACAGTTCCACTAATAGGTCCACCGGAAAATCGACATTTAAGAGTGTGTACGGCTTTCCAATTACCCAATTTCTAGACCTAAAACCCACAACCATGCAAGGGAGAAGTAGTGCAGCTGTTGAGGATCTGGTCGAACACCTAACCCACATCCATGCTGAAATCCGAACCAAACTCCAAACCATGACCCAGAAATACCAAGCCCAAGCCAACCTACACCGAAAAGAGAGCGAGTTCAGAGTTGGAGAATTAGTGATGGTCCACTTAAAAAAAGAGAGGTTTCCTTTGAGAGTCCACCAAAAATTGAGCGAACGAAAGATTGGTCCATTCCGAGTCCTCAAGAAGATAGGGCCCAATGCTTACTTACTCGACCTGCCGCCAAACGTCCAGACATCGCCAGTCTTTAATATAGCAGATCTCTTCTTATATCATGGAGATGAACAGACAGATGCCACCATGCCAACAATTCCCGCTGAGGATACGCGCCAACCACCAGCCGAGACCGATGCCGATCAGATTGAAGATATTACAGACATCCGAGATATGACGACTAGACATGGTCTCTTCCGACGATATCTGGTCAAATGGAAGGGACGACCTCTTACAGATTGCACCTGCATTGACGAGGATGAACTCCAACAACTCCGCCCCGATATACTTCAGAACTTCCACGATGCCATCTCGACGGAGCGAGATTCTTCTCAGCAGGGGGGAGTTGATGCAGCATGATTCCACCTTTTAGTCAACATTTTTTATTTCAAAATTTATCTAATTATGTAAAAGGCCCATTATACAAGGCCTTTATCCTCTTTTCTTTTCTGCATGTTTTCTTTTTTTTATTTTTTATTTTCAGAAAGTTGTTGCTATTTTGGGGGGATTTAGCCTCTATAAAGGCTCTCCAATAGCTAGGGTTTTTTTAAGTTGGAATGAAGTAAATTTTCTCCCTCACTTAATTCTCTCTCTCTCCCCTCTCGTTCCCGCAGCCCCCCCTTTCTCTCGAACCCGCACCTCTTCCCCTCCCCCAAACCCTACTCCTCACGCCGCCGCCTTCCCCCCCTCTTCGAGTCCACCTCCCCAGCCAACTTCTCCCTGCGCCTCCTCCTCTCGTCAGCCTCCTTCCCGCCAACCTGCGCGCCACCCCTTCTCCCCTCCACTGTTCGTCCACACCCGCGCCATCGAAGGCCCGCAACTCCCCCATGCACCAGTACTTCGCCCCCGCCTTCCCGCGGCGCCGCCACCTCTGCAACATCCTCCCTCACCACCGCACCCCGCCTCTCTCCCACTCGCCGTCCCCTTTCCCTACAAGCGTCGTTCCTTCTCCATCCGCAAGTGCTAACCACCCTCTCAGCCCCACCGTCCCCAGTACCCATCCTACCGCATACACCTACGTGATTTCCACTGTTGTACGACATCCAACCGTCCACCTACCACCCTCCCGACCACCGCCAACCACCATCAAAGCCGTTGTGCAGCCAGTCGTCCCCGCACCCCTGAAACCGCTCGGAACGCCCTTGACAAGGCCGCTACCTGCCGTGACCAGATCTGAAGTTCGCCTTCATTCCCCTTGCCGGTTGTGGTATGAGCGCCCGTTTCCACCATTTATTCTACCAAATATTGTTAGCTTTGTGGATTGTTATATTGTTAATTGGCTTGGTGACTTATTGAGATTCCGTAACTGCAGTTTCGCTATTTATTTCCAGTAATCGTTAACTAGTTGTGCTGCCCTCAGTTTGTGGAGAAACCTGTGCTAGAATTCGAGTAGTCGTTGTCCTTTGTTGCTGATTTTGCGTATCGCACGTCGCTTGTTTCGTTTTCGTCATTTAGTCCCTTAGTTTCAATTGTTAGGATCGTCATTTAGTTCATTACTCATTTAGGTTGCATCACAGCGGTTGTTCACCATTGCAGGGTACAGCTATGCTATGATGCGTCGGGTTCGGGTAGAGGGATATTGATGCCCAACTTTTGATTCTGCTTTGTCTGACTAGAGATGCAATGAAGTTGTGGCCCTCTTGAGGGATCTGGCAGATATTGATGGCCCTATCGAGGGCAGGGATCGCGTTGATTGGAAAGAGGGGAGCTTTTCAATAAAGACGGCAGATAGATTTTTCGCCAGGCCACGGAATGTTGTTCAGGAGGAGGATGCTTGGGACTACATAATTATTTGGGCTAGCAGGGTTCCTATGTAGATCAAGCACTTCATATGGTTGGCGAGACGTGGATGGCTGCTACCAAAGGCGCGCAGGACGAGGCTTCTAGGTACCAGAGAGATCTTATGCGATAGATGTGGTCTTGAGCAAGAGGACCATGAACATCCTTCTTTTATTGCAGAACATCTGCCACGGTGTGGGAGTAGGCGACGGTGCCATGGTTGCGCTCGGTGGACAGCGCGGCGTACTGGAGCTCGGTTAGAGCGGCTTGGGGTAGTTCTCGAGAGGACGCGGTTGGTCCTTTTGCCATTCTTTAGGCCATTTGGTGTGCCAAAAATGAGAAAATCTTTCAGGGACGTACGTTTATCTGTGCGAGGGTGTTGGGGCACTACAGGACACTGAAGTCGATGTGGCTTTGCATGCAGTGTCGTTCTCTAGTGTTGTATGGTTGTATATATTTGTAATCGTGTTTTAATGGAATAAATTTGAGGTGAGCTCCATTCTTGGGGCTACACCCTCCTCAAATAAAAAGTGCAAACGAAAAGGAGGCTTGGTGGTGTGAGTGATGGAGGGCAAGAGAAGCTAAAAATTAAAAGAGCTTGTTTTAAAGCTATGATAGAATAGAGGAAACTGTCACAAACTACAAAATAGCGAAGAAGGAAGCAAAAAAGGTTGTAAGTGAAGCCAAATCGAAAGCTTATGAAGTTTTGTACAAAATACTTTACTTGAAAGAGGGCTAAAAAATATATTCGGATCAAGGATTTAAATCTCGATTTCGATCTCATTTCGAGATGGCGAAAAAATGAAATAATTTCGACGAAATTTCGCCTGTTTTGGCCAAAATCAACCTAGATTTATGAAGAAATAGTCCATATCGAGATTTTGATTCAGTTTCGGTGGAGTGTCGAAACCGAAATTTCAGCGAAATTTCGCAAAATTTGAAACATTGATTTAGATTGGCCAAAGCAAGAGAAAGAAAGACTAAAGATTTTTCTCAAATGAGATTCATCAAGGATGAGGAAGGATGTGTGCTTGTTACTCAAAAGGATATAGGGACTAGATGGAAGCAATAATTCCATAAGTTTTTTATTGGAGAAGGGAATGAAGAGATTATTTTAGGAGATATTGTTGATAGTGAATGTTACCTGAATCATGCAAGCTATAAGTGATACAAAAGAATGAAGTAGATGAGACTTTAAAGGTTATGAAACCTGTAAAGGGGTAGGACCTGATGACACTCCTATAAAAGGTTGGAGAGTTCTAAATGAACGGGGTTTGACTTGGCTCACAAATTTATTCAATATTATTTTACGAAAAAAGAAAATGCCTGGAGAATGGAGGAGAAGCATTGTGATTCCTCTTTATAAGAATAATGGAGATAAAATTTTTCGAATTATAGAGGTATCAAACTGACGAGTCATACTATGAAATTTTGGGAATGTGTAGTCGCAAGAATGTTGAGGCAAGTTTCCAAAGTAATTTAAAACCAATTCGGATTCAAGCCAAGTCACTCAACTATTGAAGTTATCCACTTGTTGATGAAACAAATGGAGATTTGTAGACCTAAAAAGAACTTTTGTATGATTTTATTAATTTGAAAAAGGCAAATGATTCGATTCCAAGGGAGATTTGTGTAGAGTTTTGGAAAAGAGACAAGTACATGTCTTATACACTAACCTTATAATGGATATGTATGATGTGGCTTCATCTTGAGTAAGGATCCAGTCTGGAAAGACCGACTATTTTAACATCAGCTTCGATTTGCATCAAGGTTTAGCTTTAAGTCCATTCCTTTTTACTTTGATTATGGGCGTGTTGACTAGTCACATTCAGACTATTTTTACTTTGTTCGTTGATGATATTGTGTTGATTTATGAGATAAAAGATGGAGTAAATGAGAACCTAGAGGTTTGGAGACATGTCTTAGAGACTAAAGGATTTTGTATAAATATGGTTAAGACTGAATATATGAAGTGCACATTTGATGGAAACAATGGTGAAGGACTCGAGATGAATATTAAAGACTAACATTCAGAAGAAAGATTCTTTTGGATACTTGAGATAAATTTTACAACAGGATGGAGAAATTGATGGAGATGTTATTCATAAAGTAAATGCAAGTTGCCTAAAGTATAGAGGAGCATCTATTGTTCTTTGTGATAAGAAAATTCCTTTGAAAGTCAAAGGAAAGTATTGCAAAGCAACCGCAAGACATGTTATATTCTATATATCAGAATGTTGGCCTGTGAACTGGAGACATGTGCAAATAATGAGAGTAGCAGAAATAAAAATGATAAAGTAGATGTGTTGTCATGCACGAAAAGATCAGATAGAATGATGAGATCAGAAGGAAAGTTGATGTAGCTCCGATATAAGATAAGATGAGAGAAAATCGTTTAAGATGGTTTGGTCATTTACAAAGGAGGTTGATTTATACTCCAGTTAGAAGATGTGAGATTTGGGATGTTGAGCCAGTTCAGAGAGTGCAAAGAATCCTAAGGGATCTTAGTAGGATGCAAACAGTTACGGGTATATTTTTATCCGATTCATCACCGTATTCGTTTTATACATATTTTGAAATCTGTATCCGTATCCGTTTTAAAATGGATACGGATATGGATGTCATTTTGATATCCGGAAACATATGTATTCATATTCGTATATACGTTTTCGTATATAAATACAGTCATAGAATTATTTTTAACCCTATATAACATAATTCTATGCCTTTTTTACCATATTTTTATAATTTGTATGATACAAACATATTTAGTAAATTTATATCACGAGTTTTCCATCCGACTCATATATATTTAAGTCAATACTACTCATATGCGATCAGTATCCGCTTTATATCCCTATACATTTTTTAAGGATATGGTTAAATAGTTTTAATATCCATCAATATTTGTATCAGTATTCACATTCAAAAATGGATAAGGTTACAATAATACTTATATCTGTATCCGCATCCGTACGTTTGCATCCCAAGATCTTAGTTACTTAGATTTAAGCCTGAAAATGACCCAAAATAAATCTGAACGGAGACCAAAAAATCGATGTAGTCGACCCTACTTAATTGCGAGAAAATACTTTGTTGTTGTATAGAAAATTTGTATTTAAATATCTATCGAACAGAAATCCATATATGGAAATTAATTGTGAAATTTCTCCGTGGAGAAAATAAGATAACCAATGACATGAAACCCCAAAGCCTTCTAGATCAAATTACATAATAGTCCTAAACAAGTACCCTGAATACAGAGATGTTACAAATAGAGATAGTTAAAATAAAAATAAGCTAAAACCAAAAATACGGCAATCTATAATAGCTCAACGACATCAACACTCCCACTAAAGTTGGAGCATATGTATTGATCATGCCCAACTTGGAAGTCAATAATGAGATATGTAAATTTGGAAAAGCTTTTGTAGATATCCGCAAGCAATAGCTCCATAGAAATGTGAGTAACAGAAATGCAGCCAACGAGAAAGGCAATTGGTCGTCTGAGAGCATCATGGTGTACATGGAAGGCGAGTGAGCTCCTTTTGGTGGGGAGTTTGTGTCAGGTTGAAGCAGCTATTGAGGGCTTCAGCTCTGTTGTTGTGGTGTGGCAAGGTGCTTCTTGAGAGAGGCTCCAGTATTTTCTTGAGCCTTGTGTGTCGGCATGTGTGCCCTTTAATGGTGCAGGTGTTCTTGGAAAGAAGGGTGGGTGATTGGTTTTGTAGAGCACACCAAGTGTTTGTTAAAATGTCAAGAGTGATGGCCTTCGATTAAGGAAGGTGGAGGATTTGCCCACCATGTATTTGCTTCCTTGTCCGAGAAGGGAGAGGAGGAGGAGGATGTAGTCAATGTTGCACTCAAGTTGAAAGATGGTGATTTCCCAATGCTATCACCTCTCACATTTGGTAAGAAAAAGGAATTAAAGAAAGGGAGATGGTCTAAGTTAAAACAGAAGGAAAGAAATCCATCTAGGGCTGATATGAAAATTCAAAAAAAAAATATTTGTCCATATAGAACCCTCATGTACCCATGGCCTTTGGAGATGATATTCCAACCAGAAGGGCGAAAATTGAAGATAGAGACCTCATAATCGAGTTTACTGAAGAAGTTAAGAATTTGCTCTATTGAAAAAAAAGTTGAGTTTGCAAAAACTTTTTGTTTCTAGCCTTGTTGCTACATGTCAATCTTTTAGAGAAAAATTGAGTACTTTTAGAAGCTACTTGAAAAAGTATATTTGAGCATCTTGGTGAAATCTACTTGGGAACTTTGGATCCAAAGCATATTTTGATTAGAGATTCTCTGAGGAAGATTTATCAGAACTTATTCCTACGGAGATTTCAGGCTACAAGCTACAAAAGGATCGGGTTACTATCTTCATATGGTCCCATATTTTCACCCTTATCTGAGAACATCTCAGCTAGGGATCTGGATTGATCTTCCTGGGTCAGATGGACATTTACATAACCCAGGCATTCCCAGATCTATATCACAAGCTTTGGGAAATTTCATTTGTTTTGGAAAAGAAGGAATTTTCCAGGCCAAATTATGTGATAATTTTCACCCTTATCTGAGAACATCTCAGCTAGGGATCTGGATTGATCTTCCTGGGTCAGATGGACATCTACATAACCCGGGCATTCCCAGATCTATATCACAAGCTTTGGGAAATTTCATTTGTTTTGGAAAAGAAGGGAGAAATTTTCCAGGCAAAATTATGTGATAATTTTTGTGGTGGTGGATCTCCTTCAACCTAGAATACCCCATATTCTCATTCGTGTATGAGAAATCACCAATATTTTGCTCTAATTGGTGTCATGGGACACACTTTGGAGGAGTGTAAAGCTATGAAAGGAAGACTGATAGGGGATAATTTGAAGATGAAAAAGAAAAATCCCCAATTGCAGCCTTTGGGGGAGGCCAGGCAGCAGCAGACTCCTTTTTTTTAAAGAAAAAGGGCATGCACCACATAGGTGTAAGCCCAAAAACTTCACCATTTATCCACCAAAGAAAAAGAAAAAAATACTCCTAATACAGCCATGAGTCACAGATTATGCATTACAAAGTTCAGCTCTCATACATTACATTTGCATGTGCCACAACATTATCACTCAGAAATAGAGCCTATCGAAAGATCAACCCATTCCGAGCCAGACAGGTAGCCCAAAGGACCGCAATAATTTTTGATCTCCTCTCCTATGTGCCCCTCCCGTTTGAACCAACTGATCCCAAAATCCCAACGGGTCACACGTCCTCACCTCCTAATTACCAACATGATTCCATATTTCCACCGAGCCGGAGCACGAGAAGAACAAATGTTCAATATCCTCCACGACCCCCTCGCACATAGGGCAAATCTGGCTTGCCCCGGGCATGAAGCGCCCGAGCCTCTCTCTCTCATCAACAGTCTACCCCTCCTGAGAATCCAAAGGAAAACCTTCACTCAAGTTGGAATCTTCCGTTCCAAAAACGCATGCATACAGTCACAAACCCTCCAAGATCAAAGACCATAGAACCCCTGAGTGCTCTGTAAGCCTTCCCTACCGAATACGATCCATCACGTCACGTCCACCAATCCTGACTGTCAGTAGGCCTAGCCACCCCGTCCAATTCCTCGAGCAAAGTCATGAGCTCTCAGATCTAAATTGATGTAAAAAAGAATGGTTATCCCACATTTCCGCCACCGAGCACTCCGGGTGCAACATCAATGCTCTTCATGGAAGGTCGTATCGATGATATATCGGTGATATATCGTCGATATATCGGTTTCGACAGGGTATGGGTATCGAAATCACCCAGTATATCCTTTTACAGGGATATCGGCTATATATCGCCGATATATCGGCAATATATCGCCATATCAGTCTGGATTTAGTACAAAAAATCCTGGATATCGATCGATATCGCCGATATTTCACCGATATCTCTATATATCAATGCTATTATTCATGCAAGATTGATTCTGCTACTTATCTAGCTACACTCAATATTAAAACACATATCTAGCTATACCTACTATCAAAAAACACAATGATTTATATATATATATATTGTTTCGGGTCAGGGGCGTTGCCCCCGCACCCTCACAAGGAGAGACCAACCTGGGCCCCCCTAGCTAGGGGTGTCAGAAAATTCTCACATTCGATATTCGCTCAGGTTCGGCTTGCTAAAAGTTCGATTTAGATTCGGTTCGGAAATAAACGAAACAAGCTTGAACACAAGTTTGGGTTCGATTAAATAAACAAACCGAACCTAAAAATCATAGGTTCGCTCAGGTTCGACTCGTTAAAAGCTCGATAAACATACATATATGCATATTTATAAAGCATTATCAGTAGAAATGGACCTTATTTTGAGATAAGTGGATTTTGTCTAAGGATAAGTAACATTTGTCTAGATATAACTGAATATTTACATGATAAATAGGTTTTATCTCAGTAAAAACTATCCAAAAATAAATAGTCACATCATGGTTACAAACTTACAACATCCATCATCTATGTGTCTAGTACTTTTCCCTTCTTTATCTTCGAATCAACAGAACAAGTATAAACATTACTTGTCGGATATCTCTACATTATTCTTATTCCTTATCCCCATCTGAACATATATAAAAAAATATATTATAATTATATTTTTTCAAAGGGACGAATCCTTGTTAATCTATTTTTTTAAAAGATGAAGATGAGTTAGATAAAGAAAAAAACTAAATGAATATTTATTCTATTTGCAGACACACATATATTTCCATTTCTCTTCTCTTCACTCCCTCTTATTACAGAATTTTTAAGTTTGATATTCGCTTAGGTTCGATTCGTTTAAAAAGAGGTCTGATTCGGATTCGGTTCGAAAATAAACGAACCGAACCTGAACATAAGTTTAGGCTCGCTTAAATAAACGAACCGAACCTAAAAAATATAGGTTTGCTAAAGTTCGGTTCGTTTACACCCCTACCCCTAGCCCCCCCAGGCTCACAGACCGGGCAGCGAGACCCCCATACTGGTAGGGTATGGTGCGACAGGAGGATGCATACAATGGTTCTTCAACTTGGAGACTTGGAGTATATTTGCAAGTTATTTCATGTTGTAAGACTTGAATGAAATCCATTTCCAATATCTATAAGCCAATTACAACAACAACAAAGCCTTTTCCCACAATTAAGTAGGGTCTGCTACATGGATTCTCCGCCTCCATTCAGATTGACTTAAATCCGCAAAACTAAGGTCCCTTCGTATGGTCACTTTCTAGCACTTCTTGGGTCGCCCTCGCCCTCTCTTGGTCGGCTCAGCATCCCAACACTCGCATCTCCTAACTGGTGCATCAGCTGATCTTCTTTGCAAATGAATATATATAAGTCAATTCTTCAAAAAAAATATCTATAAGTCAAGAATCAAACATTAATATAGATATGTTTGAAATGATCGATATATGCGATATAAACTTCATAAATGATCGATATGTGTGATCTAAGAGTATATTTGTAAGTTATTTAGTAATCTAACTTAGACGAACTCCATTTTCAATATATATATATAGGTCAACAACAACTAACAGTGCCAACGATATGTTTGATACGACCGATATGTGCAATATAAGGATCATAATCTGCACAAATGATCTATATGTGTCATCTACGTGTATATTTGTAACTTATTTAATGTTATAAGAACTTGAATGGAATCCATTTCCAATATCTATAGGCCAGAATAAACATTAACAACGATATGTTCGATATGACCGATATGTGCAATATATGTGTTATAAATGATCGATATGTGTGACATAAGTGTGTATTTGTAAGTTGTTTGTTGTTTTAATATCTTGTATGATCTTAGTTTCTGAAAAAACGGCAAAAATGGCTTTTTTGAGCCATTTCCGGCATTTCCACCGATATCGTTGATATATCAGCGATATATCCCGATATATCCATTTCCGAAGGGACCGAAACGATATCGATATCGATACGGCCTTCCTTGATGCTCTTAACCTTGGAAATCTTACTGCTAAAACACCTTCCTCACTCCATTCGTCGGTCTAAAATCGAAAGATTGTACCATCGCCAACCACCAATCTCAAAAAAAGTCCGAGTTCATGCGCCACCATGGTTATTCCCCGCCAGAAGTATGAAGTGGTCACACCAAGGTCCGCAATAGTAAGGAAAGAAGTATCGGATACATAGATTTTCCTAATTAGATTGTAGACGAGGCTATCACAATCGCCCCAGATTCTAGCAACCCATTTGCAGAGCAGGGCCTTGTTCATCTTCTCAAAGCTACGTACTCTAAGTCCACCTTCTTCCTTTGGACAGGACAACGAGTTCCAATCCACCAAATGAAAGCCACCTGATTGCCCGGATGGCGACCAGAAAATCCACTTCATTATGGATTCCATCTTTTGCCTCACCCCCACAGGCAGCAAATTTGACGAGACGAAAAAAACCGAGATAACTGAAAGCACCGATTTCAACATAACCATCTCGTTTCCCCTAGACAGGTAGACCAATTTCCACCTGCAAGCATGTACTCCAATTTCTCAGTCACAGGTACCCAATCCACAATGCATAAATGATTTGCCACCAATGTGATGCCTAGATACCGCATCAGAAGATCCCCCGAGGAGACCTCAGCCATCCTGCACACAAATCAATCTCCCTCTCCACCAAACCCAATGGGACGAAAGCCGATTTATCTTGTTCAACCTCAGCCCCGAGACCTCCCCAAATATATCCAACACCGTTGAGAAGACCTTGCAGTTATCCGCTCCTCCCTCCATGAAGAGAATCGTATCATCAGCATACCGCAAGATGGGTATGAAAACCCTGTCCCTCAAGTATTCTCTGCACAAACCCGTGAGATAACACAATCTACCATAACATAACCATCAAGAGCGTCTATCACCAGCACAAAGAGCAAAGGAGCCAGCGGGCACCCCTGTCGAACTCACCGTTGAAGCTAGAAAAAGCCTCCCTTTGGCTGCCCATTTATCAACACCGCACACGATGATGTCATGACACACCTCTTCATACAAGCTATCCATCCATTTCTCCGGGAAACCCCTTCTGTGAAGCGAGGCACGGATGACCCACCAATCCACACAATCGTAAGCCTGTAAGAAATCGACCTTCCGAAGCAGCCCATCCACCCTCCTTCTTCGCCAATCCACAAGGATCGCTGATGCTGCCGCAATGCTATCCATGAGTGCGACAGCCTCCTTTGAGGGATGCTAAACAACAATAGACAGCAGGGGCTGCTAAGCAACAACTAGATGATGGGCCCGCTAATGTATGGGCCCAGCAGCAGCCGCTTGTGGATACACTTCAACAACAGCTACAGCCACTTCGGTTGCTATTTCAATTAAGCAAATGGGCTTTCAGAAGAATAAAGCTTCTGGGGAGGCCACAAATGATGAATGTGAATGTGAACATTTTATTGTTCATGCGAAGGTGAAAACGGAGTTTGTAGCTTCGAAGAAATGAGGTTTCAACATTTTGAGGCACAACAATTAATTTTTGAAACAATTGTTGATACTAATTTGAAAGATATGAGTTTGGAGAGCAAACAAAATCCAAATGAAGAGGTTCATATATAGAAACAGTATCAGCTACAGCAGCTTGAGGGGAATCAACCTCTGGTGGATGAGTTTCAGCTACAAATGGTTGTGGTGCAGGTCATCAGAGTTGTTGTTAAGCAACCTTCTTTGATTTTGACAGCAGCAGCAACCGACCAAGATGGACTCCTCCCTCGTCACAGACTCAGCAGCATTCAATGCATAAGAAGCAACAGCGGCCTCTAGTAGAAGCCTCTTTGGAGGTGAATTATCCTCTTCGGTCGCAAAAGCCACTTCAGCATAAAATGGCGGATGCTAAGCCACTACTACAACATCAGCAAACAGCTACAATCATCTATGGCAGCAACTCCCTCGACGCAAAAGTTAAAGCCAATGATGGTTCCTTCGGTTCAGCAGCAGCAGCAAGTTCAGCAAAGTGCTTTTGTTTACAAGATTCCGCAAAAGGAACTGGAAAGAGCACATCAAAATGAAGGATAGAATATTGTTTCAAGAAAGAAATAACCCAAAAAAACAATCATCCTTTTCTATTAAGGAAGTTCGCAATGAGGAGAAAGTGGATCAAGGTCAAGAACAAAAGCAACAATCACAACAAAATCTTGATCAAGAGGATGAACCATTGTATATAAGGTTCTTCATTTGAAAATTCTCCATCGATATGCATACTGGTTTTCAAAGATAGACAACCTCGAGGAGTAGATACTCGTGCCAGAAGCAAAAGGAAGCAATGGCACATTATAGGTAAAGACTTTGCTCCAACTTGAACGCTTGATTTCAAGGCCAAGGGCCATAGATACATAGTGGTCTTTTTTTAAGGCCATGTTGGCCGTACATAGCTTGTTTATTCTCTTTTCAATGCCATGTTGGCCATACTTGGCTTGTTTATTCTCTTTCCAAGGCCATGCTGGCCACTCACTTGTAAGCCTTTCATTTTAGCACTTCATGTAAACATCCTCTTGATTCATGAAAGCAATTACCCAAGCCGCACAATATCGGTCTTATTAGTTAAAAAATGTTCATGAATCACTTCACTACTTGAATGAGATACCAATGCCTCTGTTCTCGAAGAGGTCACCCCTTTCTTAATAATACCACAAGGGTCTGCATGTTTTAAATAATCTAAATCATGATCTATAATGAAAGCCAATCCATGAGAGGAAATGTGCACCAACCACTCCAATCTTGTTCTCTCCCACTAAACACCGGTTGCACATCTTTCTCCAACTCGAGCCTTAACACCATACAAGAATGCCAAGTTAATCATTAGTCTGTACAACTTATACAGGACAATCCCCAAACATATAATAGGTTAATTTGAAGACATGTTTAATCCAACGAAGCCAAATATAAGATTTGATGTGATGGTTGTCAGATGTTGTCACATTATCCTCAAACATGCAAGAAGTTCTAATGCATCTACCATCATCGCAAGCATGATTGTCCATCGTGGCACCTGAGATATCATGCCATGGAGAATGGGTGAAATTTGTAGGGTGCGTTTGGTTGGGGGGTTACCCTCCACTTTGGGTGGGTAACCCCCCAAAACCCACACTTTTAACCCACTAGTGGGGCCCACTCCCTTTCCATCAAAAAAATATATATTATACCATCATATCATCTAAAAATCATAAAATACTCAACTTCTACTCACTATTTCAAACTTCAATACAATCACATCACAACAACCACCCACTTTTTCAAATTTCAATACAATCATATCATAATAACTACCAACTTTTTCAAATTCCAATACAATCACATCACACAAACCCTCCCAACCCTTAACCCACCAACCAAACACACTAACACAAAACCGGGTTATCCACCCCTGGATAACCCACCAATCAAACGCACCCGTAGCGTTTTTCAGTGCAATAATCATTTTTCATAAAATATAGTGCATGAGAAGAAATATATAGCAACTATGAATTAGAAAGAAAAAAGATGAGGTGATCGCACATTACACCTTTTACATTACAATCACATAACCTAGTCATATTTGGTGAGGCAAGATATGGAAGAAGGAAATGAATTTTTAAAACAACTGTTACTTTATTCTCTAAATCAGATGATGCATGAGGAGCCCAATTTGCAAGTAATTTTCATTTCGAATTGTGAACATTAAATTTGTAACCAAAACACGATTGAGTTCAATTTTGTCTTCTAATGGAAAGAACCAATTTCCTCACTAAATATTTTGGGAGTAAACTAAAACTCGATAAAAAAATATGTTCAAAGCCTTACTTGATGGACTAACGTTTTTGTTGATGGGCACAAGATCTTGCCATATTTTGAGCTTATGGTTGATCGTCTCACGAGCACGCTAGAAGAAAATGGAAGTTGTGGCTATGGGGATGGCAACATGGTGACAAGGTGGTGGGGGAGAGACAGCATGGTGACATAAATTGAGCGACGGACTCTAGTATGGGGATTGGAGTGGTGAAAAAAGGGGAGAGGTAAAGGTAGACAATGAGGATGAGGAAGACGAGGAGAGGACACAAGGTGAGGGGCGATGGTGGTGTCCTTTAGTCTTTTATTGTATTTCTAATATAATGCCTTTTGATATTGAATTGATATATACTAGAGTGTACTCGTACTTTGCACGAGAGAAAATACAATAACCAAGGATAACATCGAGAGGGATTAAAATTTAAATCCAAAAGGTGCATTAGCGATATGTGTAGAATTTGTCAAAAACATTATTTAGAACTTAGAACTGTGATCACATAAACAAAAGTAGAGTACGAAAACAAACCTAAATACTCACAATTATGTATGAAACATTGAGAATGGGATATACTTAGGAGTATTGCAAAAGTTGGTCGCAATAAGGTGATGTGGGCAATGCAAAGAGAAAAATAATTGGCTTGCAAATATAAAATCTAGCTTCCAAGAAAATCCAAAATTTGTTAACCATCTGATCTTCAAGCATGAGATTCTCTTCAAAGTATGGAAGATAACTATTATGCACGAGCTCGTCAGATGCCACGCATGAGACCTGATATTCTTTCTGTCCTCCTAGCCAATGTCCCGAATGTCTCGCAAGGGCAAGGCCTGGGGCAGTCCTTGCAACCGTAGCGGAGGTAAAAACTGTTGTGGCATAAAAGAGACAACCGTCAGTGCAATGTTGTCATGTGTCCACTAACAACCATTGAGATCGCCAACCATGGAATTACTCCATTACATATGGGTAAATAATGTTGCGGAAGCTCTTCATCGAAAGAAAAATCTCCACTAACCATTTTTGTCCTCGAGCATAGGATTCAAGCAAATCATGAAATGCAACTAGTAACTTCACCAGGTCGGTGATGATGCATTGTTCCACCAATCTTCACACAAGAAGGTTCGGAATGGAAAGATAAACTAGATCTACGAATGCATGCAAGCATATTCCCCACCATGTCGTCTTACTGGCAAGAAACCAATATGACATTCACCCTCTCAACATTGATGGTGTCAAACGCCTCACGTGTGAGGGAGCATCGCCAAATATGGCGTCCCTTAACCCCGAAAGGCGAAAAATTAGCCATGTAACAATTAACCATCCCTTGCAGCCATCTAATCATCTAGAAATGAGAAGAAACTATATCGAATCTGTCGAATCCTCTGCCACCCACTTTGGGTCCACGTCTTTACGAAGCCAAGCCCCCTTTTCCCTTCTAAAAAAAACCAAGTCCAGCCACATGAAGACCTCGTGGCGAAGTATATTGTTGAAATAGTGGTTGGAACCACCACCAATCATCTCCCCACGCATCAACTAAAACCCCAAATGCTGGAAGATGCAGTTCTCACCTTCTTCCCTAACATGTTGCTCGAAATGTCTGCAATCGCAGCAAGTAACCCAAGTCACACCCCATTCCTACTCCAAGGGCATGTTTGGTTGCCATGTTATCCTGGGCCAACCTGGTATACCCCCTGCTCTATCCATGCATTCATGTGTTGGAATGAGTTCTATGGATCATACAATTTCTCTGTTACGATATTTTTTAACCATATTCAAATAAGAAATTAACATAAAAGCATATTATAGTCATTAAAAGGGTTAATATAACACATAATCAATGCCACGTCACATCACATTTATCATTCCAACCCTCCCAACAATCCAAACAACTGCTATTCATGGGAGGATACCCCAACCCAACCCAATTACCAATACCAAATAGGCCCCAAGTGTTGCTAAGCGCACACCTCCTCACCCTCCCTTGTGAACATCCAGTTTCCTCCGCATTCCTTGGAGCCACAACCACTCCAACCGGTAGAGATGTGCCCTCTTTTGCATCTACTACAAGCCCTTGAAAGGGTGCTTCTCATGTCGCCCCCTTTTCTATTAAGAGGGACTGAGATCCCCCACAACTAAAATATTCGAACGAACAAATAGGGAAAACACCCTAAATAAGAACCCCAACCAATAAAGGTGATGTCGAGGCTGAGGCGGAGAGGGGAAGATGGGAAGGAGGACAAAAGGAACCAATGTTCAGGAAAACTGTATGCATATGCATTCAAACAAGTCATCGAATAATGATTAACAGTGTGCTAGGCCATATAAGGGTTCTACGCAGTTCTAAGTGGTATTCTATTTTTTAGTTTAAAAACAAATAAATATCTACAAAAAAACTACAATTGAACTGAATTATGCAATAAAAGTAGAGTTCAAGAATATATAAGGGGAAAAACATTGATGTAAAGGCCAAAACAATCTCTATCTATCAAATAAACATATCACGGGAACTTATGTAATACTCCGATCACATTATACAGTTTCATTATCATATGTAACATATCACAAGAACTTAACGCATTATAAAGTTTCATTGTCAACTTGTAACATAACGCAAGAACTTGCAAAATGGTAGGAGAATAACATATCTTGTAACATTGTCATCTTGTAGTATTATGAATAATAAGACAACTTGCGGAAACTTGCATAACACAAGAGCTTACATAGGTGGGAGGTGCTTGTGAGGAGTGCAGCCAAGAGGCAACGATGGAAGAAGGTGTTGGCGAGGGACACGGCTAGAGGGAGATAGTTGTGCGACTTGGAGGCATCAATGAAGAAAGCAGTTGGCACGAGCAAGAGTGCTCGGAAGAGGATGGCGAGGTATGCAGATTGGATGCAGCGATGGAGGAAGCAGAAGGTAAAGGATGAGGCTACGGGGAGTAGATAATGAAGGGGATGGCGAGAGCCAAGGCGCAACTGGTTAAGGCTAGGGGTTTAATCGAGCCAAACATGAGTGAACCAACTCAGGTTTGGTTCGGTTTGTTTAGCATACTTTCGGGATCGGGTTTGGTTCATCTCGATAAGATGGAAATAGTTTTCTTATTTGGTTCGGTTGAGATTCGTAAAGGCTTGACCCGATTCTTTAAAGGTCTAATTTAGTGCTAAACAAATAAGAGATTATAATAGTGCTAAACAGCATTCACTATGCACTACAAGCACAGAAATGATTTAATGAACATAATTAGGATTTTTATAATCTAACTTTGCACATTCACTTGAAATCAACGTTCTTATGCAATCAAATAAGATAAAACATATTGTAACAATTAGCAAACTAGTTTCATCCTTTCTAAATTACAACTTCAAGTACAAGAAGAAAAAAATATATAGCTTGTAAATAATTGAAAGAAGCGGGTGAATTACTGTAATGGTTAGGACTCGCGAAGGAGAGGCACCGTGCGGCCTGCTACTGCTGGACTGGGGCGATGCGGAGGGAGTAGGCGGCGGTGCAGGGGCAATGAGGGAATTGGGGGCGAGATCGGCGGCTGTGCGAAGGAACAGGGGCGGAGAGGGAGTTGGGAGCGAGATTGGCGGTGTTGCGGAGGAAACAGGGGCCGGGGGGGGATTGGGTGCGAAACCGGCGGTCGTACGGGGGAGCCGGGGCTGGGAGGGAGTTGGGTCCCGAGGGCGAGACGACGAGGTGCGGAGGTGAGAGCGTGTGGGGAAGGTTTCGTTGGTGGGATTTTTGGGAGGGAATTGGGCTTGGGAAATTACGAAGGGTGCGATTCCCTATCATCCATTATCAAACGGTTGCAGGTTACTCCTTGTACCCCATGCTCTATCTACGTATACCCCCACCAGCCAGGATCCTGGATAGTTTGGTTGCATTCCTGTAATGCGGCTCAATATCTATTTTCTCCAATACTGTTTATAAAAATGGATTTTTATCCCGCAGATCATATTTGTCAATTACCTCCAAGATCTTTGAAACGATATAACTCCTCCCTCGATTCCGTAAACTTACTCTGTCTTACTCCACAGACCTTGCCGTCATCTTTAAATTTATTGGAGTAAAAAACTTGAGTTAAACTTAGGTTATCAAACCAAAGAAAATCAATGATTTGGGGGGCTCGAGCAGGGGTGGAGCGTAGGAATGCAAACAGTCGGATACGGATATGTATATAGGTATTATCGTATCCTTATCCGTTCTTTAATACGAATATGGATGCAGATACGGATATTAACGGATATTAAAACTAGCTACCATATCCTTAAAAAACGGATACGAATGTAAAATGGATATTAGTCGCATACCAATAATGTTAGCAATATTCTATAGAATCGATTTAATATATATGAATTGGATAGAAAACACATGATATAATTTTACTAAATGTATTTGTATCATAAAAACTATACAAATATGGTAAAAAAGGTATAGAATTATGTTATATAGGGTTAAAAATAAATCTATAACTATATTTATATACAAAAACAGATATACTGATACGGATGTTTGCGAATATCAAAATGATATCCATATTTGTATCCATTTTAAAACGGATACGGATATGGATGTCAAAATTTGTATAAAACAGATACGGTGACGGATCGGATACGGATTTATCCGTAACCGTTTGCATCCCTAGCGGAGGGGCATCGACACACGCAAGGGCAGGGGGGCTTCAAGGAGAGCGAAATTGGGTGGGTTTGTGGCGAAGCTTGGCGGGCAGGGGGCTTCGAGCAGGAGGGGGGTATGAGCAAGGGCAGATCGGCATCGACGCGCGCAGGGGTGGGGGCTTCAAGGAGGGAGCTTGGCACGGCAGCGACGGGGCTTCGAGGAGAGCGGTGCCAGGTGAGGGTTCGAGGCAAAGTTCGAGTGAAGGGGGGGCTCGAGCAGTAGCGGAGCGGCATCAATAAGCAGGGGGGTCTTCTCCACATGGGCTGGACGGCGGGCGCGGGGGTCGCGAGAGGCTAGCCTCGGCTGGAGTGTGGGCAGGGGGAGGTCGGGCTTGGGTGTCTGGGCGGGAGGGTGGTCGGGGGAGGTTGGGCGGTTGCCTAGCAGGAGGCGGTCGGGCTTAGGCGGGGTCGGGGGAGATCGAGACCGGCCTTGGTTGCCCATGAGGAGGTGGAGGAGGCAGTGGAGGGGGATGGGGAGAGGGCAGCAGACCTGGATGAGGAGGCAGATGTCGGAGAGGAGGAGAGCGAGGGCGGTGGATGTCGAGGAGGTGGGTGGTTGCTGGGAGTGGCACCCAATGTAGATTTGACAAACAAAAAGGGTACAATGTAAAGGCACGTAACGAAATATGGGTTAATTTTAACAGGTAAATGGATGGGGGTTAACCGTAGAGTCTCTATGGTAAGAGTTAGCAAGTTTACGAGGTTGCGGGGGGGATTAGGTTGTTTCAAGGGTCGTAGAGGTAATTTGAAAAGATTATAGGGTCTGTCAGGTAAAAATCAATTATAAATATGTAATATTTATTTTATGTATATGTGTATTATATTTATTTTGAATTTCTAACAAGTCCTGAACGAACCTATGATTTTGAGATTTAGATCATTTAATTAATCGAACCAAATCTTGTGTTTAGGTTCGACTCATTTATTTTCGAACTGAATCTGAATCGAACTTTTAGCGAGCTGAATTTGAGCGAATGTCAAACCTGAGAATTTTCTGACAGCACTAGTTAGGGCACGATTCGTTTGAGCAGATAAGCACAAGAGCAAAGAAAGAGATGATAGTTTCAACTTTTGGGCGAAAAATCAGATTAGTTTCGATCATATCAGTATCCGACTAGATCCTCATCTGGTCAACTGTTTGGGTGTATAATTAGGCTTACCGGTGATTCATCATGTTGGAGGAAACGATTTTAATAAAAAAATGTTAAATTCATGATATATGATCATTTGTGGGTAGGGATGCAATCATATATGTCACCATATCTATTTTATATAGATGTGGCATACGTATCCATATTCGTTTCGAAGTGAATACGAAATATCCACAAACATAAGCATCTTATTCGTATATCCATTTTCACATACAAATATAGTTGTAGGTTTATTTATAACTGTACTTAACATAATTATATACCTTGTTTCACCATATTTAGTATAATTATTATGATAGAAATGCATTTGGTGCATTCGTATCAAGTGTTTTCCACTGAAATGTGCATATATAAGCAAAATGGAAGAATATTTCTAACATTACTCTTATGTGAGTAGTATCCATTTTACATATGTGTTAGTTGTTTAAGATTACGGTAATAAAGTTTAATATTCGTCAATATTTATATATGCACTCGTACTGTATTTTAAAACAAATAAGTATATGATAACACATATATCTATATATGTATCAATATATTTACATTTGTGGGTGCTGGTAGAGAAATTATTTATACGCAACTAGTGAGATGTGGACATGGTAATTTATGAAAATACATCAGGAAAATAATCAATTTAAGTGGACCCTACACAATTAGATCTTCAGTGGTAATTGTTCGAATTGTACTCATTCTCGTCACAACAATAATACTTTCTTCGAATCAGCATATAGTTTGCCAATATGAAGAAGACTCGAGGCAATTTTACAAAGTTTTATCTAAAAAATCATACTAAATGAGGGGTTAAACAACCGATGACGAAAATATAAGTTGAATTTGTGTAATACTTGTAAATAGCACATACATATAAAAAGGAAAATCAAAATAAAATATAATAATGTAGTATACATTGATACAAAGTCGAATGAGAGATAAGATAAGCACATATATATATATATATATTAGAGATCTATTATATGATGATGACCAACTATTTTGCATTAAATGTATATTAAAGATCATTTCAAGATGAGAAATTATACTGCATTAAATACATATTAAAGATCGTTTTAATGTGTTCTGATTGGATTGTTAAGAATGTATTATATGATAAATGCAGAAAAATAAATGCTTTTTAACACTTATATCAATGTATTATATGATATATGTAGAAAAATATTTTTTTATCACTTATATCCTTCCTGACTTCTGCAGTATCCGTTACGCCCCTATTTTTTTGTAATATCAGATGTGTCCTGACTTCTTGCAAAAAAATCAGCTTTATGCTTTTAATTATACCTCCATTTTGCCTTAATGAAAACACAACACAAATAATTTTGCAAGGAGACTGGAGCACAATCTATATACCTTAGTTAAGGCTGGATTTGTTTGCCCCGCTTATGCCACATGGCTTCCTCTAGCTCCTCCACCTTGTGCCTCGCTTCCCCTCTTGCACTCGCTTCCCGAAATATCCCCAGTCGCCTCCTCTCACGTCAATAACCACCACCACACCATGTACCCATCACAATACCCTGCTCCCGACATGCGCACCACCTCCTCCCTAAAAGAGAGAAGGACCTTCCTCACCGAGAACACATGTCTATTCTTCTTCTCCTCCTTGTGGTGCACCTCCCAACACAACCTCTGCCCCACTGCTCCTCCCTCCCTTTGTTTCAAGGCCAAATAGAGGCCCGCTGAGCAACACTGCTACACCTGCGAGGGGAAGCTCCGTAGCAATGCCGCCAGATTCAGTGTGAATCTAAAAGGGCATTGTCTTCACATTCAACGAGAATCGAAAGGTCCGCGACATGTTTTTGCGGTTCAGCAACCCGAGCAGAAATTTCGTGACATGGTGTGTGTGTGTCCCTTTGTAGCAATGCTAGCCGCATTGAGGACAACATCTTGCAACGATCGTGGCTGTACCAGCTCTCAACTTCCTATGGGGCTCCAGTATCTCGAGGTCGAGTTCTTCTCCTTCGACAACCACTCCAAGATCTGGCAGCTCAACAACTACAGCTATGGGTTCCTTATTGAGGGCGGGGCATTAAAGTTCAACGTCACCATATATACTCATTAGCAATAACAACTACGACACCCTAAGGATGTCGATGGTGGCAGATTTGGATCGATGGGAGTAGGATGTGCGAGACTACCAAGGCCAACACGATGACCTACTTGTGCCGCAACGAGCTCAACTTCTCTGATGAGTTTAAGTTTGGTGGATACTGGAGCAATTGCTCCAACGGCTTCAGCGACAATCCATATCTTGAGGATGGTGGCAAAAGTACGTAGAAAAATAACCAGAATGTGGGTAATTAAGAGAAATGCCATTAGTGCCAATTTATGTATATGGTTTGCAGATATAAATGAGTGTGATGATCTGAAATCATATCCATGCATTGTTATCTGCGTGACAATGAGTATAATTATATTAGTTTGGTTAGGATTAATGACAATCTAAGTGTATTAATATTTTTTAACATTTATATGTCTACTGCTAATTATATTTTAGGAATTACTTCCATTCATGAAAAAAATCACAAAACATTTAATATTTGCCCTTAAATACTAAATTAAATCTTTTCATACCAATTGAACTATTTTATAGTTATTTAATTTGGTACATTTTTAAACGGAAAAGGTTAGAAATTAATAGTTTATTTCAAATCAGATCGATCCAATTCCATTCCGCTGCATAGTGTGGGTAACGTCCTAATTTATATTAAAAGGAGAGGGGTATAACTAATATTAGAAAAGTTAAGAAGGGACAAGTATATTTGTTAATGAAAATTAATGGATGTAGTTTACTTCAACAATACGTGAATGTGGATGGGAGAGAGAAAATTGATACAGAGAGAGGCTAAGATAATTTTGCTTCTTAAATTATCAATTTATCAACCACTACGGTAGATAACATTTTTATGTTTTTTTTATTTTTACTATATTAATTACACAACAACAACAATAATAATAATAATAGCATATCATATATTATAGCATTTGCTTTACATTGTGCGATTTTGATTGAAAAGGCTGTGATTTAATATACATATAACAAATCTGATGACGCTGACTAATCGGCAATCTATTCTATTATCTATTATCAAGTAGGGGATCTTCCACCGACCTCCCTTAATTTTTTACCGTGAAATTCCAATTTTGCCCCTATTTAAATGACTTCGGTATCAGATCACGACAAATCTCTCCCTTTTCCGATAACTTGCAGGTTCAATGTTCAAAGACCACCTTCCCCTTCTTCCCTCCATCCACTTCGGCCACCTGATTTGTTCACGATAAGGTGCATGGAGCTGGTCATCCTTGGAGCCCTAGACTTGCAGATGCAATCAATCACCTATGTCTCCTTCCTCTCATTCTTCATCCCCAAGGATCCGCCAATGCATTCCAGACCCTCCCAGATCGTCCTCTTCGGTTACAGAACAATATTGTATTAAAAGCCTACGACTTTTGCGAGCCCGATCTTCTCTGATGTCTTTTATGCATCACATGATTTTTTGGATTTGATGTTCTAATTTATGATGTGCAGGATGTGTTAATTAATACTGGGATTCATATTCACCTAAATCTGCAGGTGATATTCCTATTACTTTTCTTTCTACATTCAATTTCAAATATCATATGCTACTCCTACATTTCATGAAAGAGAGGACAAATTTAATATTAAAGGATAGTTTCTCACAAACCCCAAATAGTGCCACTTCAGAAAGGATTGCATTCCTCTTTGTAAATTATGTGTCTCAATATTTCCGTTAATATATAAGAGGTCTTTCATACTGCACACTATTTGAAAGCATGTATGCATGGAAACTCGGTTTTCCTTTTTACATACTGACAATTATAATAACAAGAGTCATTTTTCTATTAACACCTCCCTTTTTTACAAACAAAAGAGTGTAAGTCTGTTTCTTTCTTTCGAGACCAAGGTTGCAAAAGTCGGTACTCGGTCGGTTGGGTCACTGACTAAGGATTAATCGACAGTCGGGCGACTAATCGGATTTAGTCGGACTTTAATCGGCTTTGAATTTTATGATTATTTTAAATATATAACTCATTTTTATACATATATTTACATAGATTTTATACGTTTTTATACTACCATAATAAAATAAAAGAAGTAATTGAATTTAAATAAAACATTAAGCACATTATAATAAGTTTGCTTATAAAAAATGCAAAACATTAAAAAAACATGGTATCTCCAAGCAAAAATTGATCGATTAGTGTACCTAGTCGGAATTAGTTGGTACTCGGTCGGCCACCCCGCCGACTAGACTAGTCGGACCTACTAGTCGGACCAGTCGGGCGGCTTTTACAACACTGTTCGAGACACTTCAATTCTTTGCAGAATGAATGCTTCCTTGGTTGTTATCACTTCGACATCAACACAGGGATATCACCACACATAGGAAGAGATAAAACTATGTTGTTTGAGCTTTTGTATTTTGAGGATATTGTCAAGGTTTCTTTTTCAAGACAGCATGTTCAACCATGTAAAAGAAGCTTTTAGAACTCTATGTGCAGACAGGAAGGGCAGAAGTAGAACGATGGCTGGAGATATGGTGGCAAATTGGAATGTGCGTGACAAAATTATTTGCTTCTCAGCAGCCCTGCCGTGGTTAATAGATGTCATGGATATTTGTATTAAGTATGTTCTTAATTATTACTTCGGTTGTTTTGATATTCACAAATTTCAGTTCGAAAGGTCACACTATTTCATAAATTTTATCATAAGGATTCAACCATGTCCTATTAACAACAACTATGACTGCTTACTTCCGTTTCAAGGGAACAAATCCTCTGTTGTAAATGACAATTACAACCGGTGTTGTAATTCATGTGGTCCATCGGATGAGAATCGGACGACCTGCAGAGGGGGTCAGGGATTATGGGCTCGCATCTCGAGGTCATCCATTTGTGATCAGACGACTTTGCCAATTGCAGCAAGGTCCGTTGTACAGCAGACGATCCTTTCTTTCGTTCCAGCTGCGTGATGAGAATGTTGATGTTGTGTACATAGAAAAAGATGTTGATGTCATATCGCTTGATATTGAAGCCCTGCAATTTGACGACTTGGATAGCGTATCCAATTTGCATACAAAGATGGATAGTTTTTTACGACATAAATATCGCTATCCATATTGAAAGAGGAATATGCATCAATATATGAATAGATATCATCATAAAAAGATATTTATCTCTATGTCTTGCTACATATATGCAAGAGCAGTTAAAATGTCAAATGTGTATATATATACACACTTGCAATTTCAGATAAAAATATTGAAAAATCTCTGATCAGATCTGTAGACAAAAATATCTAACCCTTGCATACAAATTGCTACGTCATACTTGGAATTTTAAAAACTAACAGGGTCATACTTTGACTTCTAAGATTTATCTCAACTTGAAGATCATATTCACGTAATTTAAGGTTAGAAAGAGAATAAGAACATTTATTGTTTTTCATAATTTAAGGATTATATTGAGAGACTCTTAATGATTGAGTATCACATTTATTATTTCAAGGTTTGGATACCATATTTACTCAGTTTTTAAAAACATCAATAGTGATATGATTGTAAAGTTTTATTATACTTATATTATTTGATTCATGTATATATCCCTTTAAATTTGATCTCAATGAATTTCTTCACTCGTGCGGTATCGATTATTAAGTTTATGTTACATGTATATATATTATGTCAAGTACGTGTACTATTAATGCTCATCTATGATGGACTTCTTTTAGAATTATATATATGTGTGTGAATCGCTAGTTTTACCCGTGCAAAGCACGGGTTTACACTAGTGATATATATAAGCAGGGCATTTGATGCGTGTGTTTGTTGAGAAATTTTAGTAAAAGTTTAAATAGAAAGTAGATCAATCGTAGAATCGTCACCAATGCATGCTCGATTATTCCTTTTATAGTAGCAACTTGTTTATTTTAAAGTGTGCACATTGTCATGGATTGCTCGTAAGCAATGTTTTTGAAACCGAACCGGACATCGAACCGGAAATCTTACCGAAATGGTCGGATTGAGTTGAACCATGTAATCAAATCGGTTCAACCGGATGATGACATCATCATTATTTAAAACTAGATTAAATCAGATCGGTGAAAAAAGTGGTTGAACCGACTAATCAAATCGAAATAAAATAAAATATATAATATACACTTAAATATCCTTGAACTATTAAAAGAATACATAGATATGTATATATTTCACACTATACATAAAATATTTTTCGTATACACCATCAAAATACCATACATATACCACACATAAGGGTGTAAACGAACCGAACCTGGGCGAACCTACATGAATTCGGTTCGGTTCGTTTAGTAAGTATATAGGTTCGGGTTCGGCTCGATACGATAAGATCAAAATCATATTCAGGTTCGGTTCGGTTCGGTTGAGGTTCGTGAATGTTCGGTTCGGTTCGTTAAGGGTTCGATTATACACAACAAATTGAATACAACCCTTTTCTTCTCATTTTTCATTCTAATTGGCTAAAAAGGTTCGTGAAAAGATTGCTTTATGACACATCAAACTAGTTTTTCCCATTAAATCCAAACAAAGCAACGCCATAAAAGTGTATCTTACTACTTCGAACTCCCTATGTGCAGCTGAGGCTGGGACCTTTGTTCCGCCTCACCTCAAAACTACTTAGAGCAACAGAGGCTTATGCCTAACTGAACAGATTGAGGTTATAGCTACGAAGCCCAATGTTTTTTTTAAAAAAGTTAGAACTATATAATTAAATGTTCGAGATCTAGAACTTAATAACTGTTGAATTGAATTTCAAAAATTAAGTATTAATATCAAAGTGTAGCGATATTCCCGTAATGACCATTGTTAAAGAAACTGGACATAAGGAACAAATCATTATTCATGAATAATTCCAACTGTTGTGAGTACATAAATGGAGAGCATGACATTTTGATATATAAGAACAAAATGAATCAAATATGACGCGAAGAAAAAGCGGAAAAGATTATTTTGAACTGACTAATTTATAGCAGATTACTATGGGATATACTGGAAGGTTCAAATATTGAATACCTAGCAGATGGCGGTGCTGCTATTGAGGGAGAGGAGAGGGAGGACGACGACAATGCTGGAAGGAGAGGGTGACCGGCGAGCCGCTGGTGCTGGAAGGATGGGGGCACTGTAAAGGTGGGTTAGGACAGCCGTCGAGGGAGAAGAGATAGAGGGAGGCGGGTCTGAGGGTGGATGGCTGTTGTCGAGGGAGAGGAGAGGGAGGGGGTTTGCGATCGTTGTGAGGGTGGATCGAGGTTGCTGTCGACGGAGAGGAGATGGAGGGGGGCCGTTGTGAGGGCGGGGGTAGACAATTATTGAGGGTGAGTTGAGGAGAGGGAGGGGCGGCTGTCGAGGGTGAGAACAGGAGGGTGACGAGAGATAGGGTTTAGTGGGTTAGGAATTTGGGAAAATGGTAAATTTTCACCTTCCATCCATCGATACAATTGGAAAAAATCTGAATACCCTCTTGTTTTTTTAGGAATTGAAATTTAACATGATATACGGGTTACGGGCTTTGTTATTTTTTTATAAGCTCACAAATCATAATATTATGTTTATTTATTTATTTATATCGAACTATTAACGAACCGAGATTGAGCGAACCTACCATTTCAAGGTTCGGTTCGTTTATATAAACGAGCCCCAACCTATGTTAAAGTTCGGTTCGTTTATGTTCGAACCGAATTCGAATCGGACTCTTATCGAATCGAACCCGAGCGAATATCGAACCTGAGAGTTTCTTACATCCCTAACCACACACATATATATAGGGTTTAATGGGGTTGCCCCCTAATGGGGGGCTAACTTGGCTCCCCCCGCCTCATTTTCCCCGTTTTTTATTTTTTTGGAAAATTCTTTCGTGAATATTCTTCACTATATCTCTATATTATGCTATTCAAATTTCGTGCAAAGTAGAGACTCATGCGGCCTCCGTTTAGGCAGTCGTTTTTTAACGGTAACAAAAATGCTAAAAACGACCCCGTCTGGATGGAGGTCGTAGGAGTTTCTGTTTCGCATGAAATTTCAATGGCATAATAATATAGTGATAAATATTCACGGAAGAAATTTCCAACAAAATGGAGAAAATGGGGTGAGGGAGCCAATTTAGCTCCCTTTCAAGGGGGCAGCCATATTTCTCTCTCTCTCTCTCTCTCTCTCTCTCTCTCTCTCACACACACACACACACATATATATATATATATATATATATATATATATATATTATTGACTAGTTGCTCTATAATATGATAGTAATTTAATTATATTTAAAATCTAATACATCTAAAAGTTAGTGTTAGTGTAGTTGGGTAGAAGTTTGAAATGGATAACTAAAGGTTATGAGTTCAATTCCTACTACTAGTAATATTTTTAAATAATTTGAAAATTAAATACTCTAGTTGAATCTGGTTAAACAGGATCAAAAGATAAGGGAGCTTTCCAGTTTCGACTAATTGTGGGTTTCTCCTTTGCAAGATCAACATTGTTAATTAGATGTTGTGACTACAATTAGGTAATCATTTTCTTTGCATATTATTTGTAATGTCACGTACCTCATGTTTAGTTTATTGTCGGGGATTACTATCCCAGACAACTTGTTGGGTTTGGACCCAACTCGAGTCTTCGACCACGATCCAAAATACTTAATCTCATGTTATTTAATAGTAGGCCCCACTACTTGTAGGTGTAAGTTGTAAGAAATTATATGCATGTAACTACCATATATGGTAGTTTCTAACTTTATTTTTATTTCTTATTTTTGTGGCTCATGATTGATGATGAAAGGATGCATCATTAGAGGTTGCTTTTGGTGGTTACCTTAATGGATAGTTAACCATCATGCTTTATAAATACGCATTGGGGTCCCCTCTCCCTCAAGTAATGAATGTGAGAGGATCCATCACTCAAGTATTTTAAGCAATAGTTGAGAAGGAGAAGGAAATCCCATCTCCATTACTTCATTTATGTTGTGATGGCTTCCGGTAACCCTTAAGTATCTGATGAATCTCGTATTCGTCATTCTAAAAGCCACAAATTAAAATCCCTGCTTAATGAATCCAATAAAAAGACCCTCTAATTCCTTGTTTTTATCATGTAGTATATTGTGTATAAATTACCATTAATTTATTGTATTTAATTCCCTTTATTTTTCTTGTAAAGTTTTTATCCTCAAAAACCCCTAAAAATTAGGTAGAATAATTGTCTATAATTCACTGACCCTTAAAAGCAATAAAAAATACAAAAACATCTCAAACCCACAAAATCGGTGTTTTTATCCCCTTAAAAATACCCCCAAAAATACGTTTTGTACAAATGACCTCTTTTGGATTTTTGACCAACATGAAAGTTGTAGATCTCGTCGAGACGAGCAACTTTCATGTTTTGACTTTTTCCTAATTCGGCTTCTAACTATTTCTTTTCTAATTTTCTTTGTAATTATTATCTGAATTTTCTCATTGGGCCACGTGGCGATCTCTGGAGCCGCAACGTGGCCCGCCTCCCCTCTCGCCACCCGGTGCCCTCCTGGGCCGTTGGATCCTCTCAACCCCGCCTCCATCTCATCCGTTGAACCCCGCTCCATCGCCCACCGTCTGATCATCTTCCAGATATGATCCTCACCGTTCGCCAGCGCCTAATCTCAGCCCTCTGATCCTAGTTCCATCCAACGCCCCTCAGCCCTCCACGTCGCCCCTTCATCTCAACCCTCCGATCCGCTTCCTATCCCACGGCCTTCCACATGCCACGTCACTCCTTCATTTCCAGCCGTAGATCTCCCCCATACCACCATCCTAACCACTCACTCCTGCCTATCTCCTAGCCACACGATCAGATCCTAGGGATCTCATCGTGGCCCTTCGCAAGCGCTCCATTCCTAGCCTTTGGATCGTTAGATCCAACGGCTGTGGTCCATCATCAACCTCCCGCGCGCATCGCCCCAGGCGTTACGACTCGCCGACCACCACCCCTCTTCCTATTTTAGAAGGCCACTCCGGCCATGCCTCTCTCTCTCCTGACCGTCGCCCCACGAAGCCCTTATCTCCGTCATCCTCGTGTAACCCTCATCAACGCCCGCCATTAGTGACCTTCGCCTTTATTCCCCTTGCAAAAACGCTCCATCCTCGCGTAACCCCCAGTCGCCTCTGCCTATTTAACCCCCTCCTCCACCACCGTAGCACCCGATCCACCAATCACGGGGCTTCGGCCCAGCCCTTGGGCCTCCGGTGACAGCGGAGGGACCCTATGTCGAGGCGTCGACGGCCTTAGTCCCAGGTGTGATCCAAGGCGTCATGCCATGTCTGCTCTGTCATCCAGGCGGTAGCTGAGCTCCGAGTCCCGGCTGACCTCTTCGGGCGACGACCCGAGCACCTCAAGGGTGCTCAGCCCAAGCCAATCACTGCCGCCACCAACTCCTTGCTCCGGCAAGGTAAACTTATCCTTCCACTTCTCATAATTTTCTGATCACCTCCACCATCGTCCACCTCCATTTGACAAGCCTCACACCTCCGCAAACTCAACTGCATCCTCGCCCAATCTTCTCCTTCTTCCGGAACCCTACCACTTTCCGACCCACTCCTTCGTCGTCACGGCGGAGGACTCTCAAGGGCCATCACCTTCTCCGCCATCGCAGGCCCCCCCACTCACTCCATTTCACTCACTTTGCACACATTGCACGCTTCGGCCTTGACTAACTCTCGCAGGAACCTCAATGATCAGAGTTTGGGTCGGAGCATCTTCAAGAAACTATCCTCCGGTGAATCTTCACCGACCATCACATCCGACCACCCTTGGAGCTTCGCATATGATTCAGGACTTTCGCTGGCCCTTAGGCTAACTTCCACGACCACCAGACGGCCTCGCAAGGCGAGGAGGAGCCGAAGGCAGGTCGACGGAGCCCCACCTTCTCCGGTGACCTGCGGAGGACGAAGATGCTACAGCCTCCGTCCGATCATCCTGATCGGACGGTCGAGATGAAGACGCGTGGCAGCCCAAGCCTCGAACCAGACATGCAGGCTCAGGTTCCCCTAACCTCGACCCGAGCCACGCGATGCTGCCACGTGGCCCGAAGCAGCCATGCCTCCCGAGCCTGGGCCCTCATGTGTACCGCACATGAGGGATTGGGCAATTTATGCGAAAGACCCCAGAATTATTCGTAATTGCAGAATGGTCCTCCAGGCGTATGCTCCATGTGCATGCCTGGGCTATTTTACACAGAGGCCCTGCCGGATTTCTATATTTATAAAATGGTCCATGTGCAATGGAGAAATTGCATATGGGCCCAGACAGTTATTGGTAATTGCAATTAGGTCCCTCCAGGGACCTAAATGCAATATTTATCCCTTTATGTTTTTAGCATTTTTATTACAATTATACCCTTGCACTGTTTTTAGCATAATTTGAGCATCGTAGGTCCAAATTGCATGATTTTAGTGTCGTTTTGATCCTTATTTTGTCCTCTACATCTTAGCATATTTAATTATCTCATTTGACACTGTTTTAATTGAAGCAACTTTTTATGTGAAAAATGAGACCCTGGTCTCCTTATCTTGCTTTGATCTGATGACCGCTTTCATTGTTGTGATTAAATTGATACTGATTTCATTTCTATTTTGTTGCTCACATTTTTAGGGTATAATTATAGCTTTGTATTTAGCATATAAATTTTCTTGCATATTTTACTCATGCATCACTTTGTAATTGCATAAAAACCGATAAAAATGCATGCATATTAGCATTGCATTTTAAGTTGCATAATTCGCATGTGGACCTGGAATTGAAATTAACTCACATTATGCCTAATGAATGGAAATTCGATAAACATATTAGGCAGTCGTGTCCCTGTGTTCGACCTTGGTAGACTTGCCAAGTTAAAATATTCCACGACATTCAAAGTTCGTGGTTTTTGCTGAACTAAATTCGCCTCCTGTACTACGACTTATTTCACATTCTTATATAGGCGAATTTGATGTTCATCAAATGGCGTCGTTGCCGGGGACACGGCTTTGCTTAATTATTGAATTTTGACTTTTTGTTGATTAATTTCATTTTTTAGGACCTCATTTCATGCATCAATTTCTGCGTCATATCTGCTGATTTAATTTCTCGGTGTGTCTAACTTTTTTCTTTTGTGGCAGGGCCCATGATGATTGAGGACGCTTGGTCTTCATGGAGGCATGAAGTCGGGAGCTTCCGCTGAAGAGGCCGCAAAGGAAACTATGAAGAAAGGCTGGAGTCTTTTAATTAGTCAGATTGCATGGCATATCTGTAAAAAAAATTGCGTCTGCATATTTACTTCCAGTCTAGCATGTTGTAAAAAAAAGAAAGAAAGAGAAGAAAAAAAGAGAGCAGATCACTTGATGATCTACCTCCCCCCCCCCACACATACACACCTACTCTTGCATATACACACTCACTCCCACCATCCCCCCCGCTCTCTCTCTCTCTCTCTCTCTCTCTATATGTGTGTGTGTGTATTTCACGAACCCCCTCCCCCTCACCCTTGTATCATAGAACACCCCCCTAACGCAGACCTTACTTAGGTTATTTGTAGCCTAAGTATAGGGGGGACCTGCCTGTTCATCCCTCCCTCGTCCCGTCTTCGTGTACTTAGGTCGATTTTGGCCTAAGTATAGGGAGGATCCTCCTCTCAGTTCCGCTATATCACCCTATATTTGAACCGAGCTTTGGCTTCATGGCACTTGTGCTATGAGGACATAGTAAATTTTAAGTATCGGGGGTATACGTATATTACTGTATATTTACTTTAGCCATAGCTCGTATTTTTTATTTTTTTTTTTGAAAATTTGTTTTCGGGCTTGGTTTTTGTAAAACATGTGAACTGAGTTTTGTAAAAACCTTGTTAAAATATTTTCTTAAAATTGAGGATTTAAACTGTGCAAGTAAACCTTTTCAAAAAAAATTAAAAAACCAAAGATCTTTCTTTGAACTAGACACCGACTACCAGGCTTAGTAGACACTTTCAGTGAGGGAACTTTGGTCTCCCTTAGCAGAGTGGATGGTTTAGAGGACACTGCGAAAGGTACCGTCCTTAAAGATCACGGGTCCGTTTATCGGCTCGTACTTACATCCATACTAGTTGAGAGTAGATACTTTTATTCATTTGAGCCTGGGCCAGTCATTGTCTCTTCAAAAAAAATAAAATCCATAAAAATCTGAAAAAGTAAAAAATCACACAAAAACCACTAACCAAGGAGTTGGTGTATTCCTGACACATTCATACTCACTCAAGGCTTGAGGATTTTTGAGGACACTGGATTTCTGTGATCTTGAGAGTCTGAGTTAACATGCCTTAGTCACTAGGGTTTTTAAGACTTAAATATCCACATTTCCCTAGTTTGAAAGATTTGAGCGCTATATTGCACTCTTAATCTTTACCTTCAAGAAAAATATGATCAGCACAGTCACTTCCACAACTGCATGATTGATGAGCTGATTTGAGATATCACTCGAGGAACGAGGACCGGAGATTTGAGTTTAGACTCGATCTAATGATATTCGAGGATGGGATAAAGTTAATGAAGGCTTCAGGAGACCTGAGTGTCAGCAAAACCCTAGCCAGTATGTGAACAAGATTCATAGGCTATCTCTTTGAATTTACCTAAAAGTACCAGGGTGTGATGAAACTTAAATGAATATTGTTGATCAGTGTGCGCCAACTTTTGGTAAAAGCAGTGGAGCTAGCCAACAAAAGCAATGAAATATCAAAGAAAAATCTCTATCATCCAAGTCAAATTATAAATGAGCTTCCATCAATGGCGAGTGCTCTCAAACATTTTCAAAGTGTCCATTTGGACCAAGCACTAATTAGGACCAGGAGTCGGGCTGACACCAAAAAAGGGCTTTGCATCGTAAATGCTACATGTATGGGTGTCAAAGGTATCTTAGATACTCAAAAGAGACACACTTCGGTGTATTCCCAGAAAAATAAGTGCAGACGACTCCAACTCTCTTGACGGACACATTGGTCAACAATCTAAAATTTTATATGTGTTGAGTAAAAAGGCACAAGAGAGGCCCCTTGTTCCAATGTGAGGGTGAGAAAAATAGACACAATCCCATTACCTCCATCATCCGGCCGTCCATCAACATTTCAAGTCTGACGAACCAATGAGATGGTTGACTGTAGCAAGAATATACTTATTCCCCAGTATTGAGGATTAGGTCTAGAGGAGAGTCTTTGGGACTTGAATTTTGAGTGATGCATCGACTCGGCTCTCATGAAATGCAGTACACTAAATGTCATATCCTTATATTATATGTACAAAAAGAGAGTCTGATCATCAGAGAAGTTGGATTCCTTCTGACTAAGGCTTGGAAAACTCGGAATTTTAGGATCACTTAGGTCAAGAGTCTTCGAAAGATCAAGCCTTGAATTTTCCACGCGCACTGTCAGGAATTAATCCGACTCCTTCATTCTTTAGATGCTCGAGGACGAGCATGGTTTAAGTATAGGGGTATGATGAATCTCGTATTCATCATGCTAAAAGCCACTAATTAAAACCCTGCTTAATCAATCCAATAAAAAGACCCTCTAATTCCTTATTTTTATCCTGTAGTATATTGTGTGTAAATTACCATTAACTTATTGTATTTATTTCCCTTTATTTTTCTTGTAATTATTTTATCCTCAAAAACCCCTAAAAATTAGGTAGAATAATTGTCTATAATTCAATGACCCTTAAAAGTACTAAAAAATACAAAAACATCTCAAAACCACAAAATCAGTGTTTTTATCCCCTTAAAAATACCCTCAAAAATACGTTTTGTACAAATGACCTCCTATGACTTTTTGACCAACATGAAAATTGTAGATCTCGTCGAGACGAGCAACTTTCATGTTTTGACTTTTTCCTAATTCGGCCTCTAACTATTTCTTTTCTAATTTTATTTGTAATTATTCTCTGAATTTTCTCATTGGGCCACGTGGCGGCTACCGCCACGTGGCCCGCCTCCCCTCTCGCCACCCGGCTGAAGGATATTGTGAATCCTCAAGCGCATCACGGAAGCGTGTCGATCGCATCGTATGCAATCGGAGCAACTAGTCGCACTAGTCGCTAGATGCAGCGGAAATTAAAATTTTAACTTTAAAGATGAAACCACATGATCACGAGAACACTTCTCGGATCGTTTCATCAAACCACAAAGTATTAGGAATACCTCTTGAAGCGTGGTTGTGATCGCGAGATCCCAAAGTAGAGATCCTCCTATCTTAAGTCCGATCCACGAAGAACGCAATTGCGGGCGCGATGATGAGTCACGTTCCTTCCCGCAATCCTCGATGAAGATCCAAGCGATGGCTCCCCCGATTTCGTCAAACGAAATCCGTCGTCTTCCTTTAGAGTAAGAAACTCCAAAGAAGATGGAGATCCATGAGTCGTCGAAGAAGAAGCCGAGAGTCTCTCCTTTCTCAACACAAAGTGGACGGCCACTTAATGGAGAAGAGAAAGAGAGAGAGGGCGAGAATGAGAAAGAGAGAGAGAGAGTTGTCACCTAGTACAACTCTTAATGATGTACCATGGAAGGCTACCCTAGCCCTCTATTTATATTAGTTTAGGATCCAATGGATCTCAATCCATGGGACACATGGATCCAAGGGCTATGCTTGGTCCATGCTAAATCAATGGCTATGATTGTTGTTGGTTAAAACCAACAACATTAATTTAAATTAAAAAATGTTGCAACATTATCAACATAATTTAATTTAGCATTAACTAATTAAGAGATAATGTGATAAATAAAAATGGAGTCAACCAACCTCCCTAAAAATGGGGGGCGTCACCCATGAACAATTCATGGGTGACGCCACCTATGAGGGTGGTTTATTTTTTTTGCTCCATTTTATTTATCTTATTATTCCTTAATTAATCACAATAAATATTCACCAAATTAATTCCAAATTAATTTGTGAATATTTTAATCTTGCCATTGAATATTATGTGAATCATATTCACAACCCAAACTAATTAGTAAATTGCATTTCCAATTAATTAATAAATGTGAATCCAATCCACATTATTAATTAACAAATGCTATTTACATAAATTCTCTCTCTTATATATGTATCTTATAAATCATATTTATAACACACATATATCATGGATAGTGTTATCCACATTCTCCTAATCCTTGATAATTAAATCCCATTTAATTATCTTAGATAATCATTTTCACAATATGAATCATATTCATATTTAAGCTTGATAATTAAATCTCATTTAATCATCAAGTCCTTGCTTGGATATTTCATCAAAAGAATTATTCTTGAACCCTTTCATGAATAATGTGCTTTCTCCGCAGATACTTGGAGATAAGGACAGGGCGATTGTATTATTCCACGTATAGTGACTTGGATATTGAGATCTTATCTCAAATCCAGATCTTACGAACCTCCCACAGATGCTTGATTAAATCAAGACCGCAAATCCAATCTTCTCATTGAATCTGAATCTCATTCAGACCAATGTCCAACACTTGGACTAAGATCGGATCGCTTCTCTACTGAAAGGAGTCACTAAAATCCAGACCTGTTTCATCACTCCCTCGGAATGGAAGCGTCATGGATATACAATCGTTTATGATCACATCACCCTCAGGTATTCCCAATACCTGTACATCCTGCATACTGGAAGACCCATGGTCAACCCGAAGATCAAGATCTATTTTACACTGTCTTCTTCAGGTTTGATCACCAAGTTTCTCATTTGATCATTGGGATTTGGTATCGATCATATACTTTCCAAAAGCATATATCATACCTAGGTCTTGATCATATACTTTCCAAAAGTATATATCAAACCTACAAATTCAGTCAAGCTTCCAAAGCAAGACGACCGTGCACGGAATTTGATTCTTCCCAATATCTCATGAGTGAGCTCATGTCTTCCGGTTCAGTAGTGAACCTGTATGATCCCTTTGAGAGATCGTATTGCTCATATGCCCTTATATGCACACCAACGCGTCGGTGTATAGACCTTGGTTAGGTCATCAACCTATTGGTCTGTCAAATGTACATACTCAGACATATAGTAACACATCTGTCTCCGGTCAGAGGATGCGTGCCTATGCTGTGACAGCATTCAACATAGGACTTAGGTTATCTCGATCTCATTAAGTCAACTCTTTGACCTAACTAATCTGACACCTCCGAATCTCTATTCCTATGCAGAGGACCTGCATCAAGAGGTCGGTCAGATATCAGCCTATGTGAGAAAGGATTGCCATCTCCTACTCAGGCTGGAGATCACATCTTAATAATCATTTGACGGTGCTTGATGAGTCCTCAATCTAACCCTTTAGATATTCATCCAAACACCAGCCTCTATGATTCAATAATTGAATCAACAGCTGTATGATCATTAAGACAGCCATGGTACATAACCCTAATTGTACAGAGGGACCTATTATGCAAATTATGTATTCTTCATTTCAGATCAGGGAATGATATATGCAATAACATTTATTGCATAATGGCTCGCCGTGGGCTCACATGTCCAACACCGGCACCCTCCTGGGCCGTTGGATCCTCTCAACCCCGCCTCCATCTCATCCGTTGAACCCCGCTCCATCGCCCACCGTCCGATCATCTTCCAGATCTGATCCTCACCGTTCGCCAGCGCCTAAATCTCAACCCTTTGATCCTAGTTCCATCCAACGCCCCTCAGCCCTCCACGTCGCCCCTTCATCTCAACCCTCCGATCCGCTTCCTGTCCCACGGCCTTCCACATGCCACGTCACTCCTTCATTTCCAGCCGTAGATCTCCCCCATACCACCATCCTAACCGCTCACTCCCGCCTATCTCCTAGCCTCACGATCAGATCCTAGGGATCTTATCGTGGCCCTCCGCAAGCGCTCCATTCCCAGCCGTTGGATCGTTAGATCCAACGGCTATGGTCCATCGTCAACCTCCCGCACGCCTCGCCCCAGGCGTTACGACTCGCCGACCACCACCCCCTTCCTATTTTGGAAGGCCACTCCGGACATACCTCTCTCTCCTGACCATCGCCCCACGAAGCCCTTATCTCCGTCATCCCCGCGTAAGCCTCATCAACGCCCGTCATTAGTAACCTTCGCCTTTATTCCCCTCGCAAAAGCGCTCCATCCTTGCGTAACCCCTAGTCGCCTCCGCCTATTTAACCCCCTCCTCCGCCACCGTAGCACCTGATCCACCAATTACGGGGCTTCGGCTCAGCCCTTGGGCCTCCGGTGACAGCGGAGGGACCCTATGTCAAGGCATCGACGACCTTAGTCCCAGTTGTGATCCATGGCGTCATGCCATGTCTGCTTTGCCATCCAGGCGGTAGCTGAGCTCCGAGGCCCGGCTGACCTCGCCGGTAGACGACTCGAGCACCTCAAGGGTGCTCAGCCCAAGCCAATCACTGCCGCCATCAACTCCTTCCTCCGGCAAGGTAAACTTATCCTTCCACTTCTCGTAATTTTCCAATCGCCTCCACCATCGTCCACCTCCATTTGACAAGCCTCACACCTCCGCAAACTCAACTGCATCCTCGCCCAATCTTCTCCTTCCTCCATAATGCTACCACTTTCCGACCCGCTCCTTCGTCGTCACGGCGGAGGACTCTCAAGGGCCATCACCTTCTCCGCCATCGCAGTCCCACCCCCCACTCACTCCATTTCACTTACTTTGCACATACTGCACGCTTCGACCTTGACTAACTCTCGCAGGAACCTCAATGATCGGTTTGGGTCGGAGCATCTTCAAGAAACTATCCTCTGGCGAAGCTTCACCGACCATCACATCTGACCACCCTTGGAGCTTCGCCTATGATCCAGGACCTTCGTTGGACCTTCAGCTAACTTCCACGACCACCAGATGGCCTCGCAAGGCGAGGAGGAGCCGAAGGTAGGTCGCTGGAGCCCCACCTTCTCCGGTGACCTGTGGAGGATGAAGATGTCTACAGCCTCCGTCCGATCATCATGATCGGACAGTCGAGATGAAGACGTGTGGTAGCCCAAGCCTCGAACCAGACCTGCAGGCTCGGGTTCCCCTAACCTCGACCCGAGCCACACGATGTTGCAACGTGGCCCGAAGCAGCCATGCCTCCCGAGCCTGGGCCCTCACGTGTACCGCATGTGAGGGCTTGAGCAATTTATACGAAAGAACCCAGAATTATTCGTAATTGCATAATGGTCCTCCAGGCGCGTGCTCCACGTGCGCGCTTGGGGTATTTTACAAGGAGGTCCTGCTGGATTTCTATATTTACAAAATGGCCCCTGCGCGCAATGGAGAAATTGCATATGGGCCTAGGCGGTTATTGATAATTGCAATTAGGTCCCTCGAGGGACCTAAATGCAATATTTATCCCTTTATTTTTTTATCATTTTTATTACAATTATGCCCTTGCACTGTTTTTAGCACAACTTGAGCATCGTAGGTCAAAATTGCATGATTTTAATGTCGTTTTGATCCTTGTTTTGTCCTCATCTTAGCGTGTTTAATTATCTCATTAGACACCATTTTAATTGAAGTAACTTTTTATGTGAAAAATGGGACCCTGCTCTTATTGTCTTGCTTTGATCTGATGACCGCTTTCATTGTTGTGGTTAAATTGACACTGGTTTCATTTCTATTTTGCTGCTCACATTTTTAGGGTATAATTGTAGCTTTGTATTTAGCATATAAATTCTCTTGCATATTTTGCTCATGCATCACTTTATAATTGCATAAAAACCGATAAAAATGCATGCATATTAGTATTGCATTTTAAGCTGCATAATTCGCACGTGGACGTGAAATTGAAATTAACTAACATTGTGCCTAATGAATGGAAATTCGATAAACATATTAGGCAGTCGTGTCCCTGTGTTCGACCTTGGTAGACTTGCCAAGTTAAAATATTCCACGACATTCAAAGTTCGTGGCTTTTGCTGAACCAAATTCGCCTCCTGTACTACGACTTATTTCACATTCTTATAGAGGCGAATTTGACGTTCATCAAATGGCGTCGTTGCAGGGGACACGGCTTTGCTTAATTATTGAATTTTGACTTTTTGTTGATTAATTTCATTTTTTTAGAACCTCATTTCATGCATCAATTCTGCGTCATATCTGCTGATTTAATTTCTCGGTATGTCTAACTTTTTTCTTTTGTGGCAGGGCCCATGATGATCGAGGACGCTGGTCTTCATGGAGGCGCGAAGTCAGGAGCTTCCGCTGAAGAGGCCGCAAAGGAATCTGTGAAGAAATGCTAGAGTCTTTTAATCAGTCAGATTGCATGGCATATATGTAAAAAAAACTTTACGTCTGCATATTTACTTCCAGTCTAGCATGTTGTAAAAAAAGAAAGAAAGAGAGAAAAAAAAGAGAATTGATCACTTGATGATCTACCCCCCCCCCCCCGCCCCCACACACCCCTACACTTGCATATACACACTCACTCCCACCATCCCCCTGTATCTCTCTCTCTCTCTCTCTCTCTCTATATATATATATATATATATATATATATCTGTGTGTGTATATATTTCACGAACCCCCTCCTCCTCACCCTTGTATCATAGAACATCCCCCCTAACGCAGACCTTACTTAGGCTATTTGTAGCCTAAGTATAGGGAAGACCTGTCTGCTCATCCCTCCCCCGTCCCGTATTCTTGTACTTAGGTCGATTTTGGCCTAAGTATAGGGAGGATCCTCCTCCTCAGTTCCGCTATATCACCCTATATTTGAACCAAGCCTTGGCTTTCATGGCACTTGTGCTGTGAGGACATAGCAAATTTTAAGTATAGGGGGGTATACCATATATTACTGTATATTTACTTTAGCCATAGCTCGTATTTTTAAAAAAAAATTGAAAATTTGTTTTCGGGCTTGATTTTTGTAAAACATGTGAACTGAGTTTTGTAAAAACCTTGTAAAAATGTTTTCTTAAAATTGAGGATTTAAACTGTGCAAATAACCCTTTTCAAAAAAATGAAAAAACCAAAAATCTTTCTTTGAACTAGACACTGACTACTAAGCTTAGTAGACACTTTCAGTGAGGGAACTTCGGTCTCCCTTAGCAGAGTGGATGGTTTAGAGGACACTGCGAAAGGCACCGTCCTTAAGGATCACGGGTCCGTTTATCGGCTCGTACTTACATCCATACTGGCTGAGAGTAGATACTTTTTTTCATTTGAGCCTGGACCAGTCATTGTCTCTTCAAAAAAAATTAAAATCCATAAAAATCTGCAAAAGTCAAAAATGAAACAAAAACCACTAACCAAGGAGTTGGTGTATTCCTGATACATTCACACTCACTCAAGGCTTGAGGATTTTTGAGGACACTAGATTTCTGTGATCTTGAGAGTCTGAGTTAACATGCCTTAGTCACTAGGGATTTTAAACTTAAATATCCACATTTCCCTAATTTGAAAGATTTGAGCGCTATATTGCACTCTTAATCTCTACCTTCAATAAAAATATGATCAACACAGTCCCTTCCACAACTGCATGATTGATGAGCTGAGTTGAGATATCACTTGAGGAACGAGGACCAGAGATTTGAGTTTAGACCCGATCTAATGATATTCAAGGATGGGATAAATTCTCTTGCATATTTTGCTCATGCGTCACTTTATAATTGCATAAAACCCGATAAAAAATGCATGCATATTAGTATTGCATTTTAAGTTGCATAATTCGCATGTGGACCTGAAATTGAAATTAACTCGCATTGTGCCTAATGAATGGAAATTCGATAAACATATTAGGCAGTCGTGTCCCTGTGTTCGACCTTGGTAGACTTGTTAAGTTAAAATATTCCACGACATTCAAAGATCGTGGTTTTTGCTGAACCAAATTCGCCTCCTATACTACGGTCTTATTTTACATTATTAAAGAGGCGAATTTCGCATTCATCAGTATCTTAGATCTATTATTCTTAATTAGTTTTATAGATCTAACATAAGTTACTACCATACTGTGTAATTACCGATTTTGGTTTTATGTTTGGGTGCTACAATTACCTTCACATATGTTCGAAGCATCCTCATCGTGCAATGGATCATGACTTATTCTCAATGGATCATGACTTATCCTCAATAATAGTGGAGACTTCATCTCTTGGGTAGCTCTTTCCTCCTAACTTTACGGTAGGGGTGGCTTCACCTCTTGCGCAACCATCTCCGCTATTAGAGGGAATCTACTCTGATACCATCTGTAACGTTACAAACCCTAGACATAGTTCCGAGGAGTATTGGTTGATGAGCGCGAATTTCAGATTTTTAATAATCGTTAATTGTAGTATAGGAGATGAAAAGATATCGATCAAAAATCATAATTCTTGAATATTGTGGAATAATTTTTACTTGGCAAGTCTACCAAGGTCGAACACAATGAACGTTGTATTTTTAGTTGCATGGTCCTAAATTGATTTCAGTAATTAATTCAATGCTATGTTAATTTCCGTGTTGGGAAATTTAAAAAATGATGGAATGAAGTCTGATGACGAGGATGCAATCAGAGAAGATGAAGTCTGGGATCTGTGATCTAATTTTAATCCTCAATTAAAAAGATGTTCAATTATTCCTCGAAGTTAATCACATATCAAAAGGAATCAATTTCAGAATATTTATCAATAAATTTCAAATTGCATGCTAAGGGGTCAACATATCTAATACTCATGTGAAATAAATCATTGATAATTTTTATGAAGAATATATGTCCCCAAGATATTGTAATTTAATCCCCAAAGAGTGAACAGTAATATCCGAGGAAATAAATCTAAGAAGTCCCCTCCCTACAATCAATAGTTGATATAAATCTAAGAAGTCCCCAAAAATGCAATCCACATTCATAAAGTCGTCGTCCAACAACATATGCATTCAAAATACTACAACATCCTACAGTAATTGTCCAAAATAGTTATACAATATACTACAGTATCCTACAAAGTAACTAAGCTATCCTAGTCGTCGTCCTCATCCTCGTCGTCATCCTCGTCATCATCAGCATCATCATCTTCTTCTTCGCCGTCATCGTCGTCGCCTAGCCTCGCAACGGTATCATCATCATCTGTTGGGCGGCTAGTCGACGCTCCACCTTGATGTGCCTGCATGAATGCATTAAAAATCACCATTTGTTGGCGCAAATCCTGAATCTCCATATTTATGCTAGACACCTGACTCTCTAGTTCCCTCTCCCTTTGTGTCTTCTAAGAGGTCGAGCCGGTCCCTACTCCATACCAATTCCGTATGGTGGCATCACGACCACCACAACGGACGCGTCCCTGATGCTCTGGACCGGTCGTCTTGAGGAAGGCCGCATCAGGAGTAAGAGGTGGATGACTCGTTCCGGTGTGGTCTAAAGAGCCAGTGGTTGTGAGCCTAACCATCTCCTCATACAAATTTATTTAAGTAAGTTCAAATTCATTTAATTTGTAAAAAAGATGCAAATATGTTACGAATAACTTACATGAATTGGACCATAAGCAGGATCCCCCAATGAACTTCCCCGCCCACATCGCGGCTCTTAGACCTTTCGAAGACTTCCATTCGGCTGGGCACTCGCTCGTTCTCCACTTGCTAATGTCAAAAGATTAGTAAACTTACGATAACATTTTAATACATATATAATGGTTACAATTTTAACACTAATCATAAAGTAGATTACTTACGAAGTCATCCTTCAGTTGATTTGTGTTTCTTCTCCCCATTTTATGGGTAAACTTGAAACCTTTCCTCCGATTTTCAGCATTTTTCCTTGAGATGCCCTATACGAAGATTGTAATTTTAATAAAAGAATTCCAAATGATAAATGTATAAAATGCACATTTTTATGTCACATACCGTATGTTCTCCCATCCAAATAGTAACCATCGCCCTCCATTGTTCAGCGGGTACATTCGGAGGACAATTTGCCAAATTAACTTCCAATAGAAGCTCCGGGTCAAAGTACTTTAAAATATAAAGAAAATTAATTATATACTTAGATGATGAAAAAAATGTATACTTAACTATAAAGAAAGGTACTCACTCGGGCCTTCAGACGACCTCGATATTTACGCAACATCTCCTCCCCATGGCCTAAAATCAGAGCATCAGTGGTCGGATCACGGTCCCAGAAAAAACTAGACTGCAAAGAAATCAAAGCAAACAAAAATAAGTTTATATATATATATGCTGAAGAAAAAATTTGGTTTGTTAATATATTAAATACCTCCAAATAATGAAGAATGGTATCTTTTATTAACCGCTCCACTAAACCCTAGTGTGTAATGTGGAGAGGGGCCCTGGCTCTGCACACCTGTCCTAAGTAACTCTGGAAAACAGTTGAGTTCTCCCCTACCGCATCCCATCCAACTATCCGCACCCTGAGTGTCTCATCAGGACGAAGACGGTCCAACACTCGGCACTGAGATGGGCCTCTACGTCTGCCTGAGCTACTCGATCCGTCAGGATCGGAGGTCTCACTCCCTCGCTGTGGTGCCGGCGGTGCATCCCGGATACGTCTAGGACGTGGAGGCATATCTGCATATTGTAAAACATTTGAATTAGATATAACAACAACGATATAATTCACATATTACATCAAAAAAATTGGAAAATAAATGATGGTAAACTTACATTTTAAAAATCCGCATCTACAATTTTTGTTGGATGTTCTTGTATTTCAGCTTGATATGCCTCGTTTATATTTAGCAACTCATCATCATCGTTGACATCAAAAAAATCTCTTGGTACTGTTCTCACGGGTATGATCCATCCATAACTTAAGTTGTCTGGAATATAGAAAACTTGTTCTACCTAGCTGGCCAGTGTAAAAGGTTCATTTGTTTGCAATTCCCCAGATTATTTCAATAAAATGATCCCATTTCTGTCTCTTTGATATCCTATCCCATCGCGACCAACATCAAACCAATTTCACATAAAAAGAATATATCGACATTCATGAGTAAAACTGATCTCTATTATATCAAGTATTTCCCCATAATAACCGTCTAAACCTGAAGGTAAATCTGTTTTTATTATAACACCCGACATTTGCGTCGATTTCATCTCGTCGGCGGACTTTGTTATAAATCTGTATCCATTCACAATATAACCCTTGTAAGACATAACTTGAGAATATGGTATGCTTCCAAGAATGTCAAGGTTAATATTCCACGTATCATCTGCCGTTTCCCGTAAATGTTTCACACGTGAACGGAACCATTTGAGAATTCAGATTTATTGTGCGTCTCATTAAATAATGAATTATATTCATCAAAAAATTCATCTATTTCTGACAACTGCGTCAAGACATAGTAGTGTATGAGATCTCTATCGTCATCGGATATTACGCGACGTATACCACTAAATATATGCCTGTCACAAGAATGAAAGATCCATAGTTTAGATTCGTCCTCTTCCTCCACGACCTCGCCTTCGTTATTTTGTTCATAACGGTTGAAACGCACGCTTTCACCGTCCATATACATTTCACAGAAATTAATGCACTCTTCACAAAGATAATCTTCAGCAATGCATCCTTCGGGTTGTGCCTTATTAAAGACCATATTTTTTAATTTTCGAAGGTATCTTTTTATTGCATACATCCAACGATATTAAACCGGCACACCGATTCTTAACTATTAAATGAACCATTATGTCAAAGAAGGCTGCTAGGAAAATCTGCTCCAATTTGCAAAATGTGATAAAAATATCTTCTTCAAGTTTTCTCAAGATCAACGGATCTAAAACCTTCGAAAACAATAATATAAAAAAACCACTCAATTTTGTTAATGATTGGAGGACAGCATCGTCAACAATTCCGCGAATAGCGAATGGAAGTAACACTTCCATTTAACATGACAGTAATGACTTTTTAATCCAAATATCTTACGTTCTCTTTCATTTACACACCTCGACAGCTGTGATTAGAACCCATCAGATACCTTCAGACTTTTAAGGAAGCTGAAGATTTTATTACGCTTAACATTGGATAAAGTATATATTGCTGCAGGTACAGTAATCCGTCCATTGTTTAATTCAATTGGATGTAGTTCTTCCCGTACACTAAGTTCAACTAAATCTCGTCTCGTTCTTAAATTATCTTTTAATTGACCCGAAAGATCTAACATTTTCAAAATATTTTCCAAAATATTCTTTTCAATATACATGACATCTAAATTATGACGAAGCTGTAAGTGTTTCAAGTATATTAACTTTCTAAAAAAATACTTTTTCTTCCAACCGCCGGCTACACTTTTCTTGTTTGTCCGTCCTAAGCAACTGCTTCGTCAAAGTAATTGCTGTTACCAAATAATGTTGCCATTCACACGAGCTAAGTCAACTCGTTGTCCATAAGGTGTCCCGTCGAATTTCTTATTACTATCTGCCCTTTGCTATCTATGCTTCGGTGGAAGGATCGACGATGACCTAAATAGGAATGCTTCATACTTCAGACAGCCATGTCGAATGTGTTTTTTCAAGACAGACCGGATATGCGAGTTTACCCTTCGTACTCCAACTAAACAAATTTACGTACGCGGGAAAGTCATTTATAGTCCACAATAGTGCAGCTTATAATGTAAATATCTCCTTTCTACATGCATCATATGTAGGTATTCCAGTAGTCCATAAGACTTTTAGTTCATCCATTAACGGTTGTAGGTATACATCAATTGCGTTGCCAGTATCTTTAGGACTAGGAATTAGTAGCGTCATCATCATAAATGATGAACTCATTAACATCCATGGTGGTAGATTACAAACAATCAAAATTACGGGCCAAATGCTGTAACTCAGACTCATATTACCAAACGGATTGAAACCATCTGAGTCTAATCCCAAGCGAACATTTCTCTCATCACTAGAGAAATGCGGATATCTCTGATCAAATTTTATCCATTCTTCTGCATCGGAAGGATGTCTCATAGCTTCATTAGCATCTCGTTTATTTGAACGAGAATGCCACGTCATTCACTTTGCAGTTTTTTCTGACATTAAGAGACGTTTCAGCCTTGGAATTAATGGGAAGTATCGTAATATTTTCACCGACTTCTTCTTCCTCTTTAAATCATTTCTTTCTTCTTTATACCTGGAAGCGTTACAATATGGACAAAGAACTAAATCAGAATTCTCTCCTCGAAAAAGCATACAGTCATTAACACAAGCATCGATCTTCTCGTATTTCAGACCAAGCGATCGGAATCGTTTCTTCGCCTCTTTCCAATCCTTAGGATAATTCTAAGGATTATTCAATAACTTCCGTATTAAAGCCAGCACATCTGTCATCATTGCAGCAATTGATCCGTTCCATACTTTCATCTTAAACAACTCTACTAAAAACTGCAAACGCGTCATTTCCACCCCAGGAGCCAATGTATCTTCAGCATCTGGCAAACTGCTCGAGAACCTATCATCTAAACCGCTGTCTTGTGCCTCAGGTCTTCTTAAATCGTCCATTAGTTCAAATATCTCGTGACCAACATTATTCAAAGTTTGTGTACTGACTCCTGCATGTACGTCCATATCCTCATCCATTTAAAAATCTATACCCTCTCCATGTTTAGTCCAATTGGAGTAATTTAACCAAAATCCGTTGAGTATAAGATGGTTATACACTGTCTCTCTAACATCCCATTTAATATTCTTACATCTCACACATAGACAATAAATCTTAAGACCACCAAATTTTTTATTAATTCTTTCTATTTAAAATGCCCAATCCAAGAACGCGATCACTCCTCTCTTATATTGTTGAAAATCATCATATCTCTTATCCATCCATGACTTATCCATTTTACTGCACAATCAGAATAAAATCAACCACTATTATGTTGTTATAGATAACAAGTTTTTCCACCCTAAACCCTAATCAAGTATTTCTCTTATACACAATAAGAATTTCTAGATCTAATTTACACAAGGACATTATATTTAATATAAACAAGCAATGTTTTATAACATGTTTCATCCTATAACATGTTAATCCTATATCATGTTTAATCCTATAACATGTTATCCTCTATCCTACAATATGTTGTTTAACATGTTCCATCCAATAACATGTTATCCTCTATCCTATAACATGTTGTTTAATCTAAATCGAGTTCCATCCTATAACATGTTGTTTAATCTAAATCAAGTTTCATCCTATAACATGTTGTTTAATCTAAATCAAGTTTTATCCTATAACATATTTCTCTATACAATGTATTCCTATTATTAGAGATTTCATCCTATTATTATACAACAAGCTATTACATTAAACAACAATATATTACATTAAACAACATGTATCTCTAACTCTCTAAGTTCTATCATAAACGACAAGATATTTCATCATAACATGAGGAAGAACATATTACATTAAACAAATCTAGCAACCCTAACCTAACAACAAAAAAACCCATTCACATGGGGAATAACATTCCAAACAAGAATATCAAGCAAAATAAACTAGAATAAACACAAAGGAGTGTTACTATATACCAGAAAATAAGATTGAGGACGATCGGAACCACGAAGAGGGCGGAGGGGCGACGTTGGCCGGGAGGGGCGATGTTGGGTGGCGTTTTTGGGAGAGGGCAAAGTGAGGAAGAACGAAGGGTGAAGGGGTTTTTTTCGATCTAACCAATGGGGACGGTCGTAACAACCGTCTCCATTGGAGACGATCGGCGACGGTTCACTTAAGACCGTCCCCTTTGGTGGGCAAAGGGGTCGGTCTTCGACGACCGTCCCATTTGGTCAGGCCACTGACCTAATGTGATGCCGACAGAAGTGTAATGGGGACGGTCAGAACCTCCCCAAAGGGGGCAGAGGCGACGGTCCTTGGTGACCGTTCCCTCTGTTCAGCCACTTAAGTATCAACGGACGGAGGCGACGCCAACAGAGGCATATTGGGGACGGTCAGAACCGTCCCCAAACGAACTGTTAGGGCAGAGGGGATGGTCCTTCGTGACCGTCCCCTATTGTCTCCCTTTACGGAAAAAAACGGAGGCGACGCCAACAGAAGCGTATTGGGGACGGTCAGAACCGTCCCCAAAGGAGCAGCCAGAGCAGAGGGGACGGTCATCACTGACCGTCCCCTCTGGTCGCTCCCTTAGGATAAAAGACCGGAGGCGACGTCAACAGAGGCGTATATGGGACGGTCAAGACCGTCCCCAAAGTCCCTCACAAGTCAGATGGGACGGTCGTTGCTAACCGTCCCCTCTGACCGTCCACTTAGATCCATTACCGGAGGCGACGCCAACAGAAGCGTATTAGGGACGGTCAAGACCGTCCCGAATGGGTCCCCTAGGCAGAAGGGACGGTTTTTCTGACCGTCCCTATTAAGCTATTACAAAAGGGGACGCCAGCTCGCAGAGCGTCTCCTGATATTAATTATTGGGGACGGTTATGTTATGACCGTCCCTAAAAGCTTTCATTAGGGACGGTCATTCTATGACCGTCGCCAGTTGTCGTCTCCAAAGTTGGAACTTCCTGTAGTGTAATCAATGGCCATGATCATTGTTGTTTAAAACAACAACTTATTAGTTTATATTAAATTAAATATATGTTGCATTATCATCAACATAATTTAACTCAATAAAATTAATTATCACAATATAATAAAAAGGATAATAATCCTCTCCTAAAAAGGGGGGGCGTCACCCATGACCAATTCAAGGGTGACGTCACCCTTTATTTGGAGATTTTTATCTCCTTCTTATATTATATCATTATCTCTTAAATATTTGCAACAACAATTATTGCAAATATATTCACTAAATTAATTACAATTAATTAGCGATTCTTTCAATCATGCCATAGAAAATTTGTGAATTACATTAAAAACCCGAACAAAAATGTAAATTACATTTCCAATTAATTGCTTGATGTGAATCCAATTCACATTAATAATCAATTAATAAATATTATTTACAAATATGATCTCTCTAATATATTATAAAACAAATTTATAATATACAATGATATTGTGGATAGCATGGATAGTACTATCCAAGATTTGCATTTTCTTGATAATTAAATCTCATCTAATTATCTTAGATAATCATTCTCATAATATGAATCTCATTCATGTTATTCTTGATAATTAAATCTCATTTAATTATCATCATCTTGTTGCTTGGATACATAATTCATCAATGGAATTATTCTTCAACTCTTTCAAGAACAGTGTGCTTTCTCCGCAGATACTTGGAGATAAGGACATGGCGGTTGTATTGTTCCACGTATAGTGACTTGGATATTGAGATCATACCTCAAGTCCAGATCTTACGGACCTCTCATAGATGCTTGATTAAATCAAGTCCATAAACTTAATCTTCTCATTGCATCTGAATCTTATTCAGATCAATGTCCAACACTTGGACTAAGATCAAGTTACTTCTCTACTGAGAGGAGTCACTAAAATCCAGACATGTTTCATCACTCCCTCGGAATGGAAGCGTCATGGTTATACAATCGTTTATGATCACATCACCCCTCAGGTATTCCAATACCTGTACATCCTGCATACTGGAAGACCTTGAATAAACCCGAAGTTATAGATCTCTTTTAGATTTTCACCTTCAGATTAAGATTCTCATTTGATCATTGGGATTTGGCATCGATCATATACTTTCCAAAAACATATATCATATCTCTAAATTCTGTCAAGCTTCACAAGCTAGACGACCATATGATTAGCCGCGCTTTATCGAGGGTCTAAATCTGTCGCTGTGCGACCCACAATAAAACACGGTTAATCAACAATTAACCCACACTAAGATCAATAAATTAGAAACAATGTGGAGTTAAAATTTATTTTTAACTCTGCACAAATGATGTAAAGGGCAAGTATGCAGAGAGTTCGAACACAGGGAGCAAACAATGTAGCTCAAGCAAATGAATGCACAAGTGAGTGAGTGTGTGATGTGTCTACACTAAGCAAGCAAGCAACTACAATTTTTGTGGGTTTTTAATTTTTAATTTTTTTTTATTTTTTTTATTTGATTTTTAATTTTGTATTTGATTTTTGATTTTCTGATTTTTATATTTTATATTTTATATTTTTTTTATTTTCTTTTTCGATATAGGAAAGTAAAGGCAATACAAGACAAGGCAAAGTGAAATATTTATAAAAATGCACGAAAATGCTCAAAAATTCTGAAAATAAATGTTTTTGGTATTTTTAAGGGTTTTTTTACTATTTTTGTGATTTTTGGGGCTTTTTCCAGATGTTTTTGATATTTTTAAAAACTGAAATAGGGCTAAACAGTGGAAATAGGGCTGGCTGTGACAAAAATGAGATTTGAAAATAGCAACCCGTACCAAAAATATTTCACACTATTTTTCTAATAAAGGGAATAAAATAAGGAAGAAACAGAAGCTGAGTTTGCAATTTTTGGGTTTTTCTACTATTTTTTATATTTTTTTGAAGTTTTTGAGTGTTTTTAAATTTTTAGTGTTTTTCTTTTGAGATTTTTAATGATTTTTGGACTGACACTAGAATAGGATAAAATAAACACTAGATAATTTTTTTGGAATTTTTAGAGGTGTTTTGATATTTTTTTTGGTATTTTCTAAGGTAGACAGTACACAAAATGAGAGTTTTTTATTTTTAATAAATATGAAAATAAAATAAAATCAAAAACTAACTAGGTGGCGTTAAAGTACAAGTGTCCAGGGACCTAAATCTAATTTTGTGGAATTTTTGGGCTTAAGAAGATATTTTAAACAATTAGAACAAGAGTCCCAACATTAAACAGTCCTGGCAAGGGCAGAAATGCAATTTTCAAAACTTCCAGGGGCAAACATGCAATTTTCCACAAAATATTACACTAAAACTTGCATTTCAAAGATTAAACACCAATATCCAAACCCGCAAGGGTATATGTGCAATTTACCCACAGGATGCGTGACTTGCACGCGCCTGGGAGGGGTATTTTTGCAATATTACAAAGCTCAGGGGGTTCGATGCAATTTCTCCAAAATATTACAACTTGACATAAATGTTCATGGACTTAAACGAAATAAACAAACCCCAGGGGGGTCCCTGCAAAATACCCAGCCACCTCACGCGCACGGGCACGTGAGGAGACGTGGATTGGACCCGAGTGCAAATAAGTAAACAACGGGGGCCTTCTTGCAAATATTACAAAAATATTTAAACTGCCGAGGAAGGTTTTGGTACTATTAAGATATCACAAAAAATGGGCGGGGGTTTGTAGCAAAATACCCACGCCAAAGCGGGAGCGGACGGCTGATATCGCTTCACTTAGACACGTGTCCTGCTCTCGCGCGCCGATAACGCTTGGGCTCGTGCGGCTGAGATTAAATCATCGGGAACCCATCAACGGCTCGGGGCAGCGTTGATCCTACGGTGGCTGCTTCGTCTGGAGCGGGCTCAAGATCCGACGGTGTAGAGTCCCTCTCCAAGAACAGGGACGAACAGGCGGTGGCCCGAGCTTCGATGGACAAATAGATGCTCCTCCAGCCTCCTCCTTCGCCGCAGAAGCACGCCAGAGGTGCCTGGAAGGTCCCTCGAGGTCGCGGCAGGGCCAAAATGGGCGGGGAAGCTCTGATGCGCCGCCGCAAGCTCGAGGAAGAACGGCGGCTCCAGGTAGCTCGAATCCTTCAAAATCGACTCCAGGTGGAGTCTTTCTGGCGCTAGGACCTGCAAAAAGTGGTGAGAAGGCCCAGGGCAAATTGCCTGGGCCTCGCGGAGGCGTGGGGGTGCGCGATAGATGCGTGATGGAGATGGTGGTCGGAGGTGTCTCCGGCGAGCAATCGACTTAGCGAATCGATGCGGTAATGAAGTGGATGATTGGGGGATAATGGAGCTGGAAACGCAAGGGATGCAACTACGGAGAAAAACTAAGGAGTAACACACGACCTCGAGCCCAGATCAGGCGAGGGAAGGTACCTCGACGGCGGTCGCCGGAGGTTGGAACACGCGGCGCTATCGACCCTCTCCCGCCGCTTGGATGCGCTGAGCTCGAAGCTGTCACCTTCGGGCTTCAATGGCTGGACCAAGGGGGGTGGTTCACTGGTGATTCGCGGTTCAACCCGAGAAAGGAAGATGGGGGGTTGTATTTGAAGGATGAAAAATCGCATGAGTTCGAGACGAGATCACGGGTGGTAGAAGGAGATATGGGTCGATCTGAGGAGTCGGCGTGGTAGGTGGGTGTCCAGAGATCAACTTCCAAGAAGGAAGCGGCTGCGGAGGACGAGCGACGTGACCTCGAAAAAAGGGTGAAATCGGGACAAAAAACGAGGTCTACAGTATTCAAGGACGAAGGACGACCAGTTGACCGAGGTCAACTGGCGCCTCCTCCTGATTGGTCCACGTGGACCAATCAGGAAAAATCCCGAATAAAATGTTTTATTAATTACTTTAAAAATAGGAAATGGTATTATTAAATAATGATTATAAAATAAAAAATATTCGTTATTTTATGTAGTATTTTATTATGATTTTTATTTATTTTTATGAAATATATTTTTACAAGTTGCATTTATACCCCTATATAGGTATATTATCTACATATTGAGTATTTTATTTTTATTTTTGTATTTTTAATTTATTTATTTTTGTTTATTATTTTCTAAAATGATAAAATACTTTTATAAACATAAGTGTATTTTTATTTTATCTTTCTAATATGTTTTATTCATTAAATAAAATCAAAGTATAAAAAGTATAGGTATAAATATAGGTATAATACCTGTATACCCTGTATATGTGTGTATTTTATTTTGAGTTTTCTTTTTACTTTTATTCTGATTTTAATGTGTATATTTATTGGAAGTAATATTTACAATATTATAAAAATATAAAATTATAAAAATAATGAATAGAGAATAAGTTGAATATTTTAATCTGTACAAGGTACAAAGTGGGTCCAAAACTCAACTTTCAGACCGTAGCTCCGCCAAATGCGAAACCACCACCATTGGATAGATTATTTTCTTCTATATACAATTAAAGGTGAGTACGCTGCATTTGGAGTTTTTATTTGTGAGATACGGGTCTGGGAAGTTGGGATTTTGGATTCTTATTCAGACTATATCTTTTTGTCTGTACATTCTTTTTCTGTGAAATCAATTTTGTATTTTTCTTTATAAAATTATCTACAACTTTCATGTACAAAGTTTCTTTATTTGATGTACAAAAAGTGGAACCAAAAATAGGTCCCAAAATGAATAAAGAATGAATAGATTGTATAGGTATTTACACTGTATTTCTGACCTTATCTCCCCCTACTTTATTCCTTGTCGACCTATTCATCAAGATGCCTAGGTCTCGGGGGTTTTGGGTCATAAAATATTTACAATATTTTATTCTTTTTCTTTTCTTTATTTATTCTATAATTTTGGCCTTAATTACAGTGATTTATACACAATCTGAATGCACATGCATGGATGCTAAGATGATGGTTTTAATGCTATTTACAGGCATTTGCTAGGGTTTTTGGTGCCAAAATGATAGAATAAAGATGATGAAATGTGGATTCATCACCATACATGAAATTTATCGATCCCAATATATCATGAGTAAGCTCATGTCTTCCAGTTCAGAAGTGAACCTGTATGATCCCTTTGAGAGATCGTATTACTCATATGCCCTTTTATGCACACCAGCTCGCCAGTATATAGACCTTGATTAGCTCATCAACTTATTGGTCTACCAAATGTACATACTCAGACATATAATAACACATATGTCTACGGTCAGAGAATGTGTGCCTATATAGTGACAACATACGATGTAGGACTTTGGTTATCTCGATCTCGTTAAGTCAATTTTTTGACCTAACTAATCTAACACCTCTGAATCTCTATTCCTATGCAGAGGACCTGCATCAAGAGGTCGGTCAGATATCAGCCTTTAGAGATAGGATTGCCATCTCCTACTCAGGTTGTATATCACATCTTGATGATCATTTGACGGTGCTTGATGAGTCCTCAATCTAACCCTTTAGATATTCATCCAAGAACCATCCTCTATGATTCAACAATTGAATCAATAGCTTTATGATGTCAAGACAGCCATGGTACATAACCTTATTTGTACAGAGGGACCTTATAGTGCATTCATTCACTTAATTTTAGACATGGAGTGAAATAAACCAATAACTTTTTATTGATATATCAAACATTACAATAATATTTATTGTAGGAATGGTTCGCCCAGGGCTCACATGTCCAACAATGTTCAATGTTCCCAGCTTAGGTCCCCGGTCCGTTATCGACGAAAAATGACCCTGACAACTTATTGGGTTCATGTCCAAATGAATCCATTGACAGCCACCTAAAATACTTAAGCCCAAGTTATTAATTAGTAATCCCCCCTCACATAACCCACTCTTACACTTGTGAGTTTTAGATGTGGGACTATGTGTGGGGTTAGGGTGTTACAAACTCCCCCACTTATATTTACAACATCATCATTGTGACATGGCCATCACTTATTCTCAGTGACAGTGGCAACTACACGCTTCCGACTTAGGTCACTTCAGGTAGCCCTTTCCACTATCAGAGGGAACTGGCTCCGATACCATTTGTAATATAACAAGCTTAGGTCTCGGATATGTTATCGAGGGAAACTAGCAATGACAACTTCTTGGGTTCGAGCCCAAATGGATCAGTTGACAATCATCCAGAATGCATAAGTCCAAGTTGTCAAGTAGCAATCCCCACCTCTTATAACCCACTTTCACACTTTGTGAGTTTTAAAAGTGGGACTATGTGTGGAGTTGGGGTGTTACAACTTTGTAATTTCTCGGGTTTAGGTCCACGGTCTGTTATCGAGGAAAACTGGTCCTGACAACTTGTTGATTTCGGGCCCAAATGGTTCCGTTGACAACCATCCAAAATGCGTAAGTCCAAGTTGTCAAGTAATAATCTCCACCATTATAACCCACTCTCACACTTTGTGAGTTTTAGATGGGGGATTACGTGTGGGGTTGGGGTGTTACAACCGTCCCCACTTATAGTCGTAACGTTCTCGTTGCAACATGCCCATTACTTATTTCCAATTATAGTGGTGGTTGCACGCTCCCGACTTAGGTCCCTTCTGGTAGCCCTTTCTACTATCAAAGGGAACCTGCTCTGATACCATTTGTTATGTCCGAGCTTTTGTCCCCAGTCCTTTATCGAGGAAAACTAACCATGATAACTTTTTGGGTTCGAGCCCATTGGATCCATTAACAGCCAGCCTCGATGGAGGACGACATCGGAGACGCCTCCACATGCTCTAGAGTCATCACATGACGTGAGGAATGATGCACCTACAACGAGTCCAACGCCAGCACCAGAGGCTGAGCCTGCAGTTTTTGGTCCACACAATAAGGAGTTCGAGCGCACATTGCTATACAATGGGTATTCTGTCAACTTGATGCTAGCCTCACTGCTCACAGAATTCAGGCTAGGACCACTCAAACCCACAAAGATGATTCTGCAGTTTGCAGATAAATCAGTCAAGCAGCCTAGGGGCATGCCGGGGGATGTAATAGTCACGGTTAAGGGGAAGCAGTTCCCGACCGATTTTATCGTATTAGATATGGACATCACAGTTCCTTGCTCCTAACCCCAATCATATTTGGACGACTCTTCCCGTGGATGTCGAACGCAATGGTGAATTATGGGACTGGAGAAATCACTTTTGGATTTGGCAATGAAAAGATTAATTAGAGACCCTATCTTACACAAGACCGCCAAAAGGAATATCTATGTCGTGTGCAAGGGTGATTTATTACTCCGAAGACTGTGACTTTCTAACTGAAATTCAAGATACCAATCTTTTTATGGATGACAATGAGATCCATGAATTCCTTTGTCCAGAGGACGCATTGGAGCATGCAGTCAAATTTCCCCTAGTCAATCTGAATGAGGTTTCTACTGATATGTTGCATGAGACTCCTACTAGAATGATGTGCCCTCAAGATAAAAAATAGAACGTGGGAGAACCTTTCGATGAAGAGGAAATCATTAAAAATTTGTGCAAACTTTTTGATCCAGAGGATGAGGCAGGACAGAGTGCGGTGGATGCCAAACAGATGAAAGGATCACCACCAACAGTAGTAGCTAAAGTCACCCTTGAAGCAGCTCCTAGCCCCCCAGAGCTGAAACATTCTCCCTCCAATATGAAATATGCCTTTCTTGCAGGAGAACCTAACCTGTATCCGGTCATTATCTATACACATCTGATCACAGACCAAGAATCTCGTCCGATAGAGGTTCTTCAGTCGCAAGGCAATAGGCTGGAAAACTTCAGATCTCCACAGAATCAATCCACCCTCGTGCTCACACCGCATGAAACTCACACCACATTTTCTCGGAGGAAGACAACAAACCCTCTCGAGAACTTCAGAGAAGACTCAATCCTAATCTGCGGGAGATTGTTATGAAAGAAATTAAGAAATGGTGTGATCCGGGATTCATTATCCCATCTTCGACAGCAAATGGGTAGCCCTCTGCATGTAGTGCCAAAGAAATTGGGAATCACCATCGTGAAGAACGACAAAGGAGATGAGATCGTGACCAGAGTACCCACTTCTTGGTGAGTTTGCGTAGACTACAGAAAACTTAATCTCGCCACCAAAAAGAAACATTTTCCTTTACCCTTCATCGACCAGATTCTTGAGAGATTGTCCTCGAAGGAATACTTCTGCTTCTTGGATGGCTACTCTGGGTATAATCAAGTGGTTATAGCTCATGAAGACCAAGAGAAAACCACGTTTACCTATCCCTTTGGTACGTACGCCTTCAGACGGATGCCGTATGGGCTATGCAATGCCCTAGCCACATTTCAAAGGTGTATGCTTGCAGTATTTTCTGATATGGTGGGCAGCTTTCTTGAGGTCTTTATGGACGATTCGGTTTACGGGGACTCCTTCGATCAATGTTTAGATTATTTAGACCGAGTCTTATGGAGGTGCTGCGAAGTAAATCTGGTGCTCTCATGGGAAAATAACAATTTCATGGTGACCGAAGGAATTGTGTTGGGTCATGTTATTTCTAAATGTGGCATGGAGGTTGACCTAGCTAAGGTGGAGGTAATTTCTAAACTTGAGCCACTTACAACAATCAAGTAAGTCAGGTCATTTTGGGCCATGTCAGTTTTTACCGACGATTCATCAAAGATTTCAGTAAATTGGCCAGATCACTGACATATTTATTAGGTAAGGGGAATGATTTCATTATCGATGACCGTATGCTCCTTGCCTTCAATCATCTGAAAGAACTTATCACTCAGGCCCTGTCTTGCAACCACCAATATGGAGTCAACCTTTTGAGATAATGACATATGCATCGGATTATGCCATTGGTGTTGTACTTGGATAAAGGAAAGATAATGTACCATTTGCAATTCACTATGTTGGTCGAACGCTCGATGAAACCCAGCGAAACTACATAGTCACCAAAAAAGAGTTGCTAGTGGTAGTCTTTGCCTTGGAAAAGTTCAGATCCTATATCCTCGGATCTAAAACGATCATCTACATAGATCACTCGGCCATCCGGTATTTACAACAGAAGAAGGACGCTAAACCACATCTTATCCGATGGATCCTTATCCTCCAGGAATTTGACCTTGAAATCGGAGATAGACATGGAGTGAAAAATGTGGTGGCCGACCATTTATCCATACTTCCCGAGCCTGAATCTTCTGAGCCAAACTTACAACCTATCACAGAAACCTTCCCAGATGAGGCAATTCTGTCGGTCACCTTAATCCCCTGGTATGTTGATATTGTGAATTATCTTGTGTCTAAGGGAACTCTACAAGGTTGGTCAAAGCTAAAAGTGGTCAGGATTCCGTCTAAAATCCATTATTATCAGTGAGAGGATCCATATCTATTCCGCGAGGGGGCATACTGCATCTGGAGGAGGTGCATTCCTCAGGAGGAAGTTCCGAGTGTCCACGCTTTGTGCCATTATCAAGGCTCTGGAGGACATCATTCAGGAAGATGAATGACAACAAAGGTTCTTCAGGGCAGCCTGATGAATCCACGATTCACCATCTTTATTCTTTTATTTTAGCTTCATTTTCTTAGTCAAACACCTGTAAATACCCATTAATTTCATAAAATTACCATTTTGCATGCATTTGTTAAAATTGCTTTTTAACACTTTTTGTTCAAAAAAAGAACAAAGAAGAAAAGAAAAAGAAAGGATGTATTTATGCAATAAATGCAGACTGACCCTAACCCCGAGAGAAGGTCAAGGCTTGACCTGATCGACCAGGAATATGGGGGAGATAGGGTCTTCTATAAAAATCCAAAAATATTTTGTAAATATTTTTTTATGTATATTTGTATAAAACTTCTACCATTTTATTTGTACATAATTTGAACTCAAATTAATTATTTTTGCAAAGAAAAGTTGTAAATAAAAATATGTCGCAACTAATAAAAAAAAGTGTAAAATAAAATAATGTATATATTGAAAATAATTACACCCAGAAAAAGACGCAATGTAACAATTGAAGCACCAATTCCGGCTCCATACAAGCTCAAATTGAATCAAACTCGCTTCCATCATACTCTAAATGAAATTATCTTTCAAATGGATGTGATTTTATAATTTTTGGAGTTACGGTTGAAAAGTCGGTTTTCTAGGGTGTTTGTGCAGTTTTCCCATATACTTGTTGTATACAATCATATTTATTTTTATATATAATGTATATAATTGTAAATATTATTTTCATTAAAAATAAAAACAAAAATATAAACAACAATTTTTAAAAAATTGTGTTTTAAATTATTTTCCTATGTGTATATATGTATATAATATGTGTATATAACTAACTTCCTTTTGTAAAACCACCAAAAAATTAATTATCTCATATTAATCAATTATTTAATTTAATTCCGAAATTCATATGTAATTATTTGATTTATTGGATTTCTTTGAATTAATTGATTTAATAACTTACCTTGTATATATGATTTTATTCCACATCTTATATGACCACCATTATGGTGGTTAATTGATTTCCATTATTTATTTAATTTATTCTATTAGTTTAATTCCGAATTTGAAATTTATCAATTTATTAATTTCACTATTAAAAACATTCCCCTTTTTGTAGATACCTTTCTTTTTCATTTTTTTCTCTTTTTAATGGGCTCCCCTCCCTCATTTCCTTTTGAACGATCTTTGGTGAAGAGGAGCCCGATCTCCAAGAACATTCTTGTCGAAGAAGGGCGCCTAGCCTCCGAGCCGTCCGGTGACAACGCGTCGACCGTCGTCGAGGCCATCATGGCATTCTCGAAGCCCGAGGTGAGATCCATTTTATTTCTTGTCATCTTACATAGGTAAATCATAGGTTTCATTTTTGCTCTCATTTTATTAGTTTTTAGATTTTAAAAATACCAAAAATCTTCACCGCACATTTTCTGATACGCCGTCGATTTCCATCTCATTTTCCGATCCCTACATATTCAATTTCTACCTCACGCAACCCATCATATTCGATCACGCACGATGGTCGGATCTTCAGATTTATCTTCCATATCACAAAATCCGTCCATTCATAAATCCCTTTTTGTATATAAATAAAAATAAAAAAATACATAAAATAATTTTTCCTGTTTATCTAATATTTGTTTTTGCAGGGAAAATTTTAAAAAAAGTTATTTTTTTGTTTCTCTCTAATCTTTGTTTTGCATGTTCATAAAAAATAAAAAAAGTTTAGTCTATATTTAAAGTTGTTGTTCAAAAAAAGAAATATTTTTTTTATCAGAGCAAAATAAAAAAATAAAACAAAAAAAAATTCCAGGTCGTCATCACCCCTACGCGCAGCCCGCCTTCACACACCAGGCGGCACCCGACGCCGACAACCGATCCCCCCCTTGACGTCGATCGCCGCCACCGCCCGTCTCCCGCGTCCTCCTGAAGAAAAACCCTAGGGGGCTTGACTTAATAAATAAAAAATATAGAAATATTGCATTGGCAACCTCCTGAAGGTTTGAGATTTGCAAAAGCACCCCTAACTTTGGGAAGTCACTATGTTATTTGGGTAAATTGCATTCTTTCCCATGTATTTTATTCCTGTTATCTTTCCGTACAAAAACTTTGAGCAATTTACAACTAGGTCCATGTGCTTCCAAACTCTTTATTGCTTGCTCTTTCTAATGAAATAAATATTTTTATGATTGCAAAAAATCTGAGAAAATTCATATATACCCTTGCCATAGTCTTTGTCATTGTTTAAATTTTTCATAACATTTTAGTATCGTTTGATATATTTAAAAAAACTGTTACTTTTTGCTTTATCGAAATTTGAAAATTCATAAAAATTCGAAAAATAGTCTAAAAATTCCAAAAAATAATGTAATTGTGTTTTGCAGTCTTTTAATTTCTGACTAATTTTTGTGCATTTTTCCCTGATAAAACTCCAAAAAATTGTAAAATACGAAAAATATTAAAAAAATTATAGAAAATTGTAGAAAAACCCAAAAATAGTGATTTCAGTTTTTGATTGAAGATATTTCTTTGTAGTTTATGTTAAAAATAAATTTCGGGGATTTTGAACCCTAAAAGAATTTTTAACTTGCAAAATACCCATGGTTGTGCACTGTTTCCCTTGTTTTCCACTCTTTCATTTTTAGAAAATCATAAAAACATCAGAAAATTATGAAAAAAATATCAAAAACATTTTAAAAAATATAAAACTTAAAAACATTTTCTTTGGAATTTTCTGTACATTTTTTACTATTTTGAAAAATAAAAAAAGAGCGGTGTGTGTGTTTTTAACATTCGTGTTTGTTTCGAAAATAAAAAAATTAAAAATTCATAAAAAATCGAAAAATAGTCTAAAAATTCCAAAAAATACTGTAATTGTGTTTTGCTGTCTTTTAATTTCGGACCAATTTTTGTGCATTTTCCATGATAAAACTCCAAAAAAGTGTAAAATACAGAAAATATTAAAAAAATTATAGAAAATTGTAGAAAAATCCAAAAATAGTGATTTCAGTTTCTGATTGTAGATATTTCTTTGTAATTTATGTTAAAAATAAATTTCGCGGATTTTGAACATAAAAGAATTTTTAACTTGCAAAATACCCCCGGTTGTGCACTGTTTCCCTTCTTTTCCACTCTTTCATTTTTAGAAAATCATAAAAACATCAGAAAATTACGAAAAAATACCAAAAATATTTTAAAATATAAAACATAGAAACATTTTCTTTGGAATTTTCTGTACGTTTTTTACTGTTTTGAAAAATACAAAAATAGCGGTGTGTGTGTGTTTTATCATTTGTGCTTGTTTCGAAAATAAAAATTAAAAATTCAAAAAACCACTAAAAATCATTTTCTGAAATTTGACTGCATAGTTTTTAAATCGTGCTCCTTGTGTTCGACCCTGGTCGTTATACCATGTATAAAGAATAGGAAAGCCGCTTACATTTCTTTCATTGATTGATCTTTTATTAAGTGGTTTAAAATAAATATTTTTCTCGATTGACCGAACCACGCGGTTAAGAACAACGACAACATTGTGATATTATAAGCCCATTTCTCATCAACCATGGTTATGGGTATATTCTACTTGCTATCGACTATGTGAGTCGCTGGGTGGAGGCTATTCCTGCTCGAGCCGCCGATAGTCGGACAGTTTGTCGCTTCTTAAGAGATTACAACATCGTCCGGTTCGGGATACCCAAAATTCTCATATCAGACGGGGGTAGCCATTTCATAAACAAAGAGGTGAAGAAGCTAACTCAGGAATTCTGCATAGAACATCGTGTTGCTTCACCATACCACCCACAGTCCAATGGCTTGGCTGAATGTTCAAAAGGGAGATCAAGACAATTTTACATAAGCTTGTGCGTCTAAATCGTAAGAACTGATCTCAGCTACTTGATTTAGATCTTTGGGCTTGTAGAACTGTGTACAAGTCACCCTTGAGAATGTCTCCCTATCGCCTTGTGTATGGCAAGCCATGTCATCTGCCCGTTGAGTTAATTTACAAATCTTTATGGGCCATCAACATTTGTAATTTGGATTATGTGAAAGCCGAAAAGAATCGAAGAGTGGATCTGAACAGGTTATTGGAATTCAGATACTACGCATACGACAACGGCTTGACGTACAAGGAGAAGGTCAAAACGTGGCATGACAAGCATATCCGCCGCAAATCCCGTCGCAAATCCTTCAAGCCGTGCCAGAAGATATGCTTGTTTGGTGCGAAATTAAAAATCTTTCCAGGTAAACTTAAAAGCAAATGGACTAGGTCATTTATAGTGAGGCATGCGCATCATAATGGAAGCATAATGATGTCTGGTTTGTCAGCTGACACACAACCGATGGAAATAAGCAAAGCCACGAGGGCCTTGCTGAAAAATTCCCAAAATCACGTGTATTAACATGTGTGCCCCTGACAGGGATCAAAATACAATTATACAAAAATCTGGGGCTTTCTTACGAATTATCAAAAAAGTTGTGACGTTATAAAAAAGTTTCAGGACTTAATAGAAACATGCAAACTCGAGAGGGTCCAGCCACATTATGTCCTCCCCAGGTGAGGTGTCAAGTGAGGTGACGTGGCTCGGATCCCAATGTAATTTCCAGAAATGTAGGGAGTATTATCCAAAAATTACAAAAATAAATGTGCTGCTGATGAAAGTTTGTGCACCTAATATAAAATACAAAATACACCAGGGGTTAAATGCAAAATACCTAGCACTTAGCGGGGACAGACGACAGATCTTCTCCACTTAAGCCACGTGTCGCGTCCCGGTGGCCCGATACCACTTCGCGAGCTACGACTGGGATTAGATCCCAGATCTGGATCAGATGGATCTGGCTCGGCGAAATCAGACGGCAGCTGAATGGCCTCCAAGAACACGACCGAAATCGACGGCGGAGAGAGGCGGAGGATGAACTGGCGAAGAACACCAGTGAGATGAACTTCACCGAGCCCGATCGGCATCCTACGACACTCCTTCAAGCTCCAAAATGATTGGAATGCTCCCTACAGGTGTCTTCTGTGTGATGGGGGTAAAAAAGGTGGATGACAACTGCCGGAGGTGGATAGGGAAGATGGAGGAGCGGAGAAGCTCCAAGTATCTCTGGTGGAGGTCCAAATGCCACCCGCTCTGTCGTGAGTGCTCCTGTACTTGCAAGAAAGAGTGATAGGGTCGAGGGCAGATTGCCCTACGCCCGTTGCAGGGGGATGGACGACGGAGGGCTGCGAAATGGAAACGTGCTGGAGCAAACTCCAGCAAGGGGTAGACTGGGTCGTTGATCGGGTGAAAAGCGAATAAAAGAGCAGGGAATGGATCCTAAGACTACAAGGAAGCTAAAAGGTAAGAAAAAATAAAGAGAATAGGACCTCAATGGCCGGGAAAACCAGAGGTGGGTACCTCGACGTCGACGTCTTCGCCGGAGATGTGGAGATCACCTAAAGCCTCCTCCCTCAACCTAGAAGAATGGCGAGGATGCTGCCACTATCCTCGACCATTTGCACGCAAGAAGGGAGCAAGAGCTAGGCCAAAAGAGACTAAAAAATGAGGAAAAGTCGAGGTGCGGTTTATGTACACAATGAAGTGAAACGAGGGACTCAAAAGATCGATGAATACAGCTCGATGCAGAGATCCGAAGCCTGATGCTAGTCTCGGGCATGGATCACCATACATCGAGGAAGAAAAGTCATAGAGGACGCGTCGCAAAATGGTGCAAGAGTTGTCCTCGGAAAATACGAGAAGATGGACAAAAATCGAGTTCTGACATCCTGCAGACCTCGATCAGAGAGTTGTCCTAGTTCAACAAAAGGGAGAAGCAGGTTGGTCCACATGGACCAACCAGAAAAATCACTAGAAAAATTATATGTAAAATCGATTAAAAATAATAAATGAAATTATTAATTTTAGATTATAAAATAAAAAAATGTTTATTATTTTATGAATTATTTTATTATGATATTTATTTATTTATTTAAGGTTTAGAATTGCAAGTTACCTTTTAAGGCTATATATAGGTATATTTGTCTATATATTTTAATCTTTTATTTTTATTTTGTATTTTTAATTTTATTAATTTAGTTTATTATTTTATAAATTTATAAGTTAATTTTATACACTCTAATATATTTTTATTTTATTTTTATGATATATTATATATACAATTAAATAAATAGATGTATTATCTACATAGGTATGGATATATGCAATTCATCTAAGTATTTTATACAAGTATTTTATTTTAAGGTTTTATGTATGTTTTTACTCCAATTTTAATATATACATATATTATAAATAATATTTACAAAATTATATAAAATAATAAAAATAATAAATATTAAATAAAATGAATATTTTTATAGGTTTAGGTATATAATAGGGGTCGAAAACCTAACTTTCAAACTGTAACTGTAAAAAATGTGGAACCACCTTTTTAAATAGTTTATTAAAAGTTATATATAATTAAAGTTGATTTTGATATATTTTGAGTTTTTATTTGAGAGATATGGGTCTGGGAAGGTGGGATTTTGGAATCTTATTTAGACTGTATTTTGTACATCGTATATTATTTTTGTATGAAATCAATTTTTTATTTTTCTATATTTAATTATCTACAACTTTCATGTAAAAAGTTTATTTATTTGAAGTATAAAAAATGGAACTAAAAATAGGTCCCAAAAATAAATAAAAATGGATTAAATAAATGGTATTTTATTGGATTTGTGACCCTTATCTCCCCATACTTTATTCCTTATCGACCTAGTCATCGAGATGCGCAGGTCTTGGGATTTAGGATCATAAAATATTTTCAATATTTTATTCTTTTTTCTTTTCTTTGTTATATAATTTTGACTTTAAAAACATCTTTTATACAATATTGACACAATGATGCATGAATGATAAAATGCATGAATTTTGGCCTTTTACACGCATTAACTAGGGTTTTAAACGCCAAGTTGATAGAATAAAGATGATGAAACAGAGATTCATCACCATGATACTAGGCATAACTTCTTTTGGCTCAGTCTTGGCTCAGTCCAGCCCGCCATGCTTACGGGCCCGTCCCGATAATGGGCCCGCCACTTACCCCAGGAGCCCAACTCGAGGCCCAAAAATACTTACATAACAAAAACTCTACACACATAACCCCTTCCTCCTTGTCACACATAACACCCACATGCCCTTGCCCTATCCACAATCTCCTTTATCCCTGCACACATAGGCACTAGCCCAACCCTAACCCACTAGCCACCGCCAACAAAACCCATCATGCAATGTCGCCAGCCACCCCACGACTCTGCTTTATCCCACCTACTCTGTGACAACCTGCATGACCTTACCCCTAACCCACCATTCTGTCGCTTTGTCCATCCGCCACATCTCTCTTGCTCTGCTTCGCCTCACCCACTCGCCCTCCCACCAATCCATCCCCGTCAGTCCACCACACCACTCCATCCCCGCCACACCCACTTGCCTTAGTCCAGCTGATCATACTGGAAAAGGTGAAGGTATTTTAATTATCTCATCATTTTGTTCATGACCCATGGTTGTCACTATAACTTAGTTACATGTTTATCTTTTTAATCCATTTATTAGGCATTTCCTTACGACATGTTTGGTAATTGAGTTGGATTGGAGTAACCTCATGTGAATAGTAGTCGTTTGGATGAGTAGGATAATTGGAGAGTGTATAAATGATAAATGAGATATGATGTCACATCGGTTAGATATTATTTACAACTATTTTAATGATTATAATATATTTTTATGTAAATTTTTTTATTTGAACGTGGTTAAAAAATATTATAAAAGAAATTATGTCGTCCATACAACTAATTCCAATCGATGATTGAAGAGATAGAGGAGAGGATATGCCAAATTACCACGGGTAACCTGGCAACCAAGCGAACCCCCAGATTTCTCTCTTCTTCGGATCGATTCCAAGTGTCAAGAAATGCTAAAATATTATACTAAGCGACGTGACAACTTGTCGTGGACAGGTCCTATAAGTTGATAGAGAGAAGGATGTTATGCAGGTTGGCTATTTTGCACTCGCTCCATAATAATTGTAGAGTAAAATATAGATGGTTTATTTGTCCGAACATGATGATTTCATCACATTAATTTTATTTCCCCAAGCCTAATGATTTTATTACATAGATTTTGCAACGCCTTATTATAGCTTAATAAGTGGTAGAATATGAAGTATCGACACTTTGAAATCTATGGCCCATATTAAAAAAATTATTTATTTATGATCTATGTATTTTATAACTATTAGATTATCTATTGCATGCGGTTGATCCGTATCCAGAGATGCAAACGGATGCGGATATATCTATACCCGTCCGCTACCGTATCCGCTTTTAAGGGGATACGGATATACATTTTTGGATTTTAGCGGATACGGATACCAATACTAGTTTAATTTTTTATGGATACAGATTTATTTACGGATACCATTATAGATATTTTCCGGATACAAATATGGATGTATATATATTTTTCATGGATACAGATATGGATATCCGCATTATCCATATTTTCAGTAATATTTTCAGCTTCACAAATGTCTGAATGCCTCAATGTAGCTCTAACACGAAATTGTACCTCATCACAAGATGTCAAAAAAAGTAATGACCTTTTATAATCTATCATAACGTTGTTTCACGAAATATACCATGTCGCCTTTATCTTATTAGTTGGTTACAATGTTACATCATTACCTATATTTTGAAAACATTTCAAATGAAGGAAGACAGAGGTACACCATCATATAATTTTATCACATGCTCTTCAATTTATTTAATTTAATATTTTAATTTTTTTCTCTTATTTATTATGCAACATTGTAAGTTTATTGAATTTAGGATTAGGTATCCATCAATTACAAGTTCGTAAAGACACCATTTCTAATTAAAAGTATGAGGAGGCACTTACTATTTATAGGATAATCCGTATCCGAATCATGATTATCCGATTCCGAATCCGTATTTAAGGATATTATATTCAATTTTCGATATACGTGTGATATTCGTTTCCGTATTCGTAATCATATTTTAAAATGATAAGAATATGGTAATACTTATATCTGCATCCATATCCGTTCGTTTGCATCCCTATCCATACTCACTAAAGCTCAAGCTTCTCTCTATTCATGCACTCACAGACTGGCACGATCCAAGCCTAGCTCATAAGAATTGGTTGGACCTTGAGCTTGGTCAAGAAAAAAACAAAAAAATCCCCGACCTTGGGCTCGAATAGGGATGTCAATCTGGGTCTACCATTGGATACCCGACCCGAACCCGTCCCATTTAAGGACCCGAAACCCGTCCCATTTACTTTTGGACGGGTTTGGGTTTTGAATTGACTACCCATGCAGGTATGGGTATGGGTTTGGGATTGCCTTGTAGGTACCCGAACCCGCCCCGAATCCGAATAAAAAATATATATAAAGATAGATGTGTGTGTTGCATTTTAATCAAACTAGACCCAAATCAATTCCATATCTATTATGTATCGATCTAAATGTATAAATATCCAACTCAATTTTCTCCTCTCCGTCCATTTTTTCTTATTAATTAACTTTTTGTATCTTTAATAATAAAATTATCAACACAAAGGAGTTAAATACTTAACATATATAAATATTTAATATTATCTATATATTGTAATTTTTATGAATCGTCATATTACACGATCTCACTCTATTTCATCTATATTTGAAAATCTTGTATACATTTATAAACAACTTAAGATTTACTATATCGAATATATGAATACCCATTGGGTACATGGATATCCGACAGTTATATGGATATCCGCTAGAAATTACCCATTTAATAAATAGGCGGGTATGGGTAGTGATATTATAAATGGGTATGGGTTTGGGAAAAGTAATACCCGCCCCAAATCCGACCCGTTGACATCCCTAGGCTCGAAGTATTAAATGGACTTGGGCCCGGCCCATCCTAATCCGAGTAAAACCCCATACGCCGAGCCTATAAAACCCTCCCATCCCCGAAACCCTAATCTCACCGTTTCCCTCTCCCACACCGCTTTCCGCTCTTCTACCGCTCACTCTTCCGCCTAAGTCGATCCGACGTTTCCATCTCGTCCACATTAATCTGTCTTTTGCCCCACTACATCGCGTTTCTTTGATGTTTCCATCTCTCATGTTTCTTAATCGGCGGCAAAGGAGGAATCCCAGTAACAAAATGGGTAATTTACGTCTGATTCACAACGTGATGGTTATCACCTTGGAGATCTGATGCTGCAATTTCATCGCTATTCCGTTTTTACGCTCATCGTCGTCGATTTCTAGGTTTTCGTTTCGGCCTTTCTTTGCATCACGCTCCAGTTAATGGCGAGGAAATGATGATTATAGTTTTCCCTATTGGTTTGATTGCCGATATGATGGCTCCATGCGTATTAGCTCTATCTGATCTTCGTCACATCAATCGGTTCCATAATGTTGTTTTTATTTCGTTTTCTATTTTCTGAAAAAAATATCAGGTGGGTAATCCTTCACTTTAACGAAAGATAAATTTTTATTTAATAATTGGTGGTTTGCGTTGTTCCGTGATTTATATTTTTCTCGGCAACAGTTAGATCTGTATATCTACGGTGTTCTCTGATAAGTTGTATACTTCTTGATCTTGCAGTCGTCCTCTGTGATGTAAAGAATTGATGACGAGTCTGAGAAATTCCATTCACAAAACCTTGATGTGAATGAGGCATTTGTCTGAGAGGAATCCGCATTTTGTTACTGCGTTACTTACTGCTTATATTTTTATTATGTCTGAAGGTTGTCAATCAAAATCTTTACTTCTGGTTCTTCTGGTTCTCCATATAGATGGGATAATACACGATTGAAAATGGCACGAGTAAGATTTAAACTAAACTTAAGCTTTGATGAATAAATTTTATTTGCACATATGTATACTATCCCCCATGATTATATCACAATATTATCCCTAGGATTCAGCTTATTCGAAGCAAGCCGGCTTCTTGTTTGGATCTTACTAAAAGTTTTTAATATCAGTCTGTCAGCCTCCCTCGCTTGAATTTAATTTTTTTCTCTTCATCCTCCAGGTCTTTCTGCTCAACCATCGGTGATATGATTGTTCAAATAGTAAAGTTTATTTTTTTTGGGGGGATTTTATCACTTGTGACCTTCCGAGATATTGCAATATCAGTTATACTTCTATTTTTTTTTGGTAATATCAGTTGTGCCTTCCCTTGATATTTTATCACTTGTATCCCTCGGGTTAGTGACCGTTTATTCACAGTGCAAATAGATGTTAACTTTGAGGTCATAAGCGGAATTAATTTAAAAAAAAGTTATATGTTCATTTTATACCCTCTTCTTCATCCTCCTCTTCCTCCTCCTCCCTCTCCGCCCCGCCCTTACCTTGTGCTGCCCTGCTCCGCCTTGAGTTCATTTCCCCTCCTAGTGTTGCCCCCTACCGCCCTGACCTCCTTCGCCCTCGCCTCTGTTCCTCTACTTCCCTTGCCCCTAGGTCGCCCCCTACTCCTGCCTCCCCATATGCTTGTCGCCCCTACCCCTGCTCCCTTGTGCACCCTTCCCTTGCTCCCACCGTCCCCCTACCCCTACGCCCTCGAGCCTCCCCTCCTGCTCCCGTCGTCCCAGGTTGCCTCCTACCCTCGCACCTCCCCCTACGCCCTTCGTCCCTACCCCTGCTCCCCTACACACCCTTCCCCTGCTCTTGCTGTCCCCTACCCATGCGCCCCCCAGCCTCCCCTCCTGCTCCCACTGTTCTAGGTTGCCCCTACCCCCACACCTCTCCCTCCCCCTACGCTTGTCGCCCCTTACCCTTGCACCACCCCTGCCCCTACTCCCATCATCCCCTACCCCTTTGCCCCCCCTGTGCCCCTTAGTCTCCCCAACCCTTTTACTCATTGATTTTATTTTGACCATAATACCCTCTTAATCACACTGGTTTGAGTAAACTATGTTTATTTCAATTTTTTGATTGTCAATCTGACGGAAAGGCACAATTGATGACGGAGAAAAAAGTGAGGGACACTGATATTACCAAAAATATAGTGGCATAATTGATATTGCGATATCTCGTAGGGGCACAAGTAATAAAATCTTTTTTTTCTATATGTATAATATGATTATTGACTCGGATAATCTGAGGCGTAGATTGATTTAAGACTGCTTTTGTCGGGAGAACTTACTTGTGGTGACTGCATCCGGTTGACACTTTGAAGTTTGATGTCATTCTTACTTGGAATAAGGGTTATATTTTCCGGATCTAGTGGGTACTCAGCTTTACTACACATTTTGAACCTAAACTCAGAATTTATTTGTAAATACTGGAACCGGTACTTGTTATATCCTGATCTTACATTGGTGAATGTAACTATCTACATCTGTTTTTAGTAATTTTTGATTTTTTTCAAATGAAGTTGTTAGTCAATTAGATTGTCGTGTATCACCACATTGTTATTTTAAATTAAATTTAATTTGAAATTTCTGTCATTTTTGTCAATATTATCAAATTTTAACAGTTTTCGAAGTGTTGAAATTGTTAATTTCTAAATGAACGTGTTAGGAACGATTGTTTTGCATGAAATTTAAAACTTATATTCTCCTCAATATATTAAACATATTTCCTTAAAGTTTCCATAAAAAACCTTAAAAATATTGAAAAAGATGGTTCTCTCGGGTGTAGGTTCTCAGCTTCTAATTATGAATATCTATATATATCAATAAATATGGTAAATGTAAGATCTTATAAACTTTTACGAGAATTATAATAGGATATCTTTAGTTGAATTCAAAAGTAAATATCTTTATTAATATTCATGTCGATTTTTAAATGGATATAGATGAATAATGTGGATTATTGGGCTCAGTTCGGAATCAAAATTGATTTGACTTGTAAAAGATCAAACTTGATCGGGCTGCAGCTTTTCATTTTAATACTTGTTACCAGTTATATATTCATCCCATTCAAATTAATTTATAATAAATTATAATAAAGTTCCCTTAAGAAGGATTTTTTGTTTAGGGAAATCTATTTAATTGCAATTAATTTATATTTCTTATAGTCATCAAATTTGTAACAAAGCAACAATTAATATATTAAATTATAGCTGTCGAAAATGGATTCAAGTTGATAACATTGGATTTCTATAATTATACAACCAATTAATTTTGTTATGTCTAATTTCAGTTTTAGTGATTGGATCGTAGCGTGTGACAGGTTTTTCCCTCGACCTAACTCAAGGTCCAAGAAGAATCGGTAGGCATGGGCTGACTTTTTCCTCAACTTGAAGCCTGACGAGAATTTGCGGTCCTAGTTTATTTTTTTTTCGGTTTGGATCGGGACGGGACGAGCCCATTGCTCGCTCCATCTTATAGCTATATGTAGATACCAAAGTGTGAATAAACATATAATGTGGTGAATCAGACATTCGATCATACATATTGGTGAAGATAAGAAATGTTAGTGTATAGATATTAGTAACATTTCAATTGAGCACCTTTAAATAAAAATAATGAGAAATACGATGGTAATTCGGATACAAGACTACACATCATCTCATACTTTTTATTCATATCTTTTTCCTTTTTTCATAACTTTTTAGTTGAATAGTGAATAGATACTCATTCTCCTTATTCTTTATTTTTATTCCTGCTTATTGAATTCCCTTAATTGCAGTTAAACCATAAAGTTGACAGATAAGTGTGTTCTTTGTTACATTTAAAGATTGAAGCCTGCAATTAAGAATTGACTCAATTGAGGCAATGTTTTGAAAAAGTGTTATATTTGTCATTTCTTATTTTCGTATAAGCATATACTCAAATCGTTTAATCTATGACTTGTTGTCTTATGAGTGCCAAGCAACTTTAGTTGAGTTAGTTTTCTATGTAGTGTATCTTGCAATGAAATCACTCCTTATCAGGTTTACAAATGAAGAAACTTCAGTCAAATCAACAAATGAATGTTTCCTTCATCCCATCTAAATATTAAAATATCCATTGATCTATGTATGGAGTTCATGACAATGAACTGTATGATCTCCGAAAGCATTTAGGTATCCCACTGTTTCATAAAATATGATCTTGAGCATCCAAAATTACCTTTTAGACGTCATTAAAGAATATAAAGAAGCTTCAATAGCACTTTGTTCCATGTATGCGGGTTGACATGTCCTTAAAGTCAAACATGAGTTTAGTTGAACCCATAGAAGATTGTAATAAAAGAAGCTGACTTTGTGGATCATCCAACCGAGGAAGTAAATGCATTAAGTCAACAGCTTTGCTGGCCCTCAAAGCCAGGTCTTCAACGAAGCCTTTATCCTTATTTCACCTCCATGTAATCTCACTCATAGCACATGCCTCCCAATATCCACAGAAAACATTCCTTTATAGACCATTTGTCCATCACGGGAAGGCGTGATAAGGGTAGTTTTTTTGATATTCAGAACAAGCCCCATCTCTGGACTTTTATATTGTATAATGTCAATCACCTTAATCACCTCCAATGTGTCTTCGATGATGAAGTTTTGTAATAATAAAAAAGGAAGAGATTATTGGTGTAAGGTAACAAAATTTATAAACAATTGTCTGGGACCAACATTTCATTTCTAGAGTGCAAAATATCATGATGAATTAGAACAATTTTGAAGTTCACAAATAAACTGTGAAACGCTGATGAATCACATGTTGAAAATAGGAAGCAAAGTCTTGGAGAACATAAATGGAGAGCATAAATAAAAGGATCTCATTAGAAGCTTAAAATTGAAGTTAAGCAAAAAGAAGAAAGCTTAAGGATATAAGTGTTCTATGTTATTCTTATAATGAGTATAAATCGTGCATGTCACTCTATAGATTCCCAATTAGGGTATCCATATCTGGTCTTAGTTTTTACTACACTCCTTATAAGTTTGTATACCAATACAACATAATCTTACACCAATGTACCAATCTAATCAGTTCAAATTCAATTAGTCTACTTGTTGCACCAATGCACTTTGATGTACAAATATATGCCTCCTTACATATGCATATATTGGTATATTCTTTTGGATATCAAATGTTTTTAGTCTCCTTTTCACTTTATTTTTTTAAAAGGATATTTACACCCATAACCTTGAGTAACTTTGTATTTACCCTTGATACCCTCTATAATCACGAATCACACCCATGACCTCCAATAATGTTCCGTTTTACACCCATAACATTCTGTTAGTTTAGTTAATAAAAATCAACCATATGAGTGAGTTAATCTAACCATCCTACTATCTAATGGCTAGGATTAATCAACATTAAAAAAGAAAAGGGAAAAAATTTCTTGCAGGCGGGTGCTTCGTTGCATAGATGGTGGAGGTTGGGCCGGGGACGAGTTTTGTTTTTTTTTTTTGGGGGGGGGGGGGGGGGGGGAGACGGTAGAGCGCGGTGGGATGACAAGGAGCTCGAGGCGGACGGCTCCATCGAGGAGGGTGTCCCTCGCGCTTGAATGGTGGTGGAGGCGGCGGTGCGGGTCCAATGGATGCTGCGCATGGTGGAGAAGGAGCTCTGCTAATGATTCACGAGGCACACAGCTAGGTGGCTTGCATCCCCTCCAAGAACGATGGTTCGATCAGGCCACCAACGGTGCGGGTTGCCGCACTAATTAAGCTGAAGGTGAATAGACGCAAAGCTTTAAGACAAAGGTCGACGGGATGGTCGACGGTGGCGGAGGTTGTTGGGAGGTTGTCTGGCTAAAAGATGAGGAGGAGGTCATCGGCTTTGGTTGGACGGAGAAGAGACATGACCATTTGTAAATAATGGAAATTAAAGGGTATAGAGTGTAAAATATTTAACGGATACTGTTATAGTTAACAAAAAAATCGATGGAAGTTAACACGGGATTTTAAATGTAAGAGTTAAGCACTATTGGAGGTCATGGGTGTAATTCGTGGTTATAGAGTGTATCCAGGGTAATTACGAAATTACGAAATTACTCAGGGTTATGGGTGTAAATATCTCTTTTTAAAAATGACCCTTATGTTCTCATTTCCATATAAAACAGTTCTTTGTTCATCTCCTAAATACATTTAAAAGAGATTTTGTGAGGTCGTTCTATTTTAACAGCGAGATTTTCAGCATACATAAACTTCAAATTTGCGCTATTTGCATTGATATTTTGTTCGAGGATCGATCGCAACTCCTTTAGCTTTTACACTTCATATTGCAGTACATTTTAAGAATGCTATAACATATAATGTAAATCATTTTTATTTTAGCTAATATATGTTTTGTGTGAATGTATTTGTTCTTAAGACTAAGTGATTGTACTCTGTCTTGGCCTATGTCTCACGCATATCTTATAGCGAGGGTTTAAAAATCCTAAGTAGACCAAGCTTTAGCACAAGAAGTAACTATTAAGTAGAGAAATCTGTATAAATCTATGTGCACTGTGATGATTTTGTGCTTGTTTTACTTCTGAACATTTAAGCGTACTTAAATATGGCTTACCCTCCATCTATAGCATCTTCAAACTTGATGCTGAGTCGAGATCTAGATGAAGGCTGTCAGGGCAGTGTTCCACGCAACTTTCAACAGCTAGTGTCACCTCTACCACTGTAACAGCCCGGATCCTCGGTGACCGGCGGAAGCATATTAATTGCCACGTCGGATCCGAGTGTTACTCCCGATCAACAATGATATCACATTTCCAGTAAGGAATCATATATACATTTTTATTATCCATAAAAGAGTACAACTTATATACATATCCAAGATCCTTTTGTTCCTGTGGGCACAACGATATCCATCCTTCAAACCTCGCAACAAGTTCCCCAAACTGCCACTAAATTTCTTATCCACATTGACCTACAATAAAAACACAAAAATATATGATATGAGCCTAACGCTCAGTATGTGTCGAGATAAGGTCAAGCCAGCTAACGAAAAATCAAGTCTCCTTATGCTATTATAAATAACTCCATGCATAAATAATTAGCTGGATAAATATTTTCCAGAATGGATCCTTATGGAGTTTCTATATTCATCAACCTGTAATAATGTTCATAACATGCATTATCCATGGATACATTCCTTTAATATGATCTTAATCATAACATAATATGCATGGATTTCATTGTTTTTCTCTTGTCCAATTTACGGTATCAATAATTACATAAAGATGATTACATATATGAAATTGTGTGTTGCACCCATACGCCTATTGCTATGAGTTTTCACATATAAGTCCTTATTGTATCCTAACAAAGAGATTTGCATTGTTCTCATTTCCATCATCATATCATATACTTTTTCATATAACATATCATACACGAAAGTAGTACCATGGCATATTCATTCACAAATTACCCTTATGTTAATTGATAAAATACTTGACTGTTGTCATACAATAGCATCATATGGATCACTCATAAATATAAGTATGCAGGCAAAGGCTGTTCTTTTTATATACATGCATCTCATACCATACTTTCATATATGCCCTTAGGATTTAATCATATTTGCATTTACATCCTTAACATTAACATTATTGCACGTATGCCCACAACAATAACATAATCACGTGTAGGCACTTAGTATTTCACATAATTGCACATAGACACTCATCATTTAACATAAATGCATATTTACACTTAACATTTTACATGAATACACATATACAGTTAACATTCACATAATCGCAGATATGTACTTGGCATTCATATAAGCACTTAGCTTACTCAATACGGATTTATCTTATCTCATAATTTGTTGGATGGCTTTGGTGACTTTTACCGCCTGCACAAGCGGTCATTCAATCATTACATAGAACATGATGACATCAGCGTTGAGTCAATGGTGGACTTTCCACTAGGTTCTACTGAACCTGACACCCCCAGAAGGTGTTGCCCTATAGGCCTTCGATAAACGGACTCTAGAGGTGGCTCCCACCATAGGTGTAGCACCTAGCTCCGCTTGTCATTTAAGTGCCATTATTCATTTAACCAAATTTCAATTCTTTCAATATTGTTTCATATTTTATATAATAGTGACTCATGTGAACCCTTTTGGTTCCACTAACCATGGAGATCTTCATTGTGCTATATATATATTGGATACACATACAAGCAAACAATTTATTTCTTTTCCACTAACCTTATTTTCTGTAATGTTGAGAATAACTCCCTTAATTCGAGTTGGTGCCAACATCTTTAATGTTACTTGTAACAACTTTGTAACATCAGTCGATCATTTTTCTATCGGTTGTATAATTAGAATTTGATCTAATCAATGATAAATCATTTTAATATCATTTTTTACAACCTCCAAGATAATATAGCATATGACGTAAACCCGTAGCTATAATTTTCTTATGGATCTACAATACAATCCACGTAATCACTCACTCGTAATGTAATTGTGGAAGTGACATATAATTTAACGATCATAATTGTGATAGTGGTAAATTCATAAGATTACATACTATGATGATGAAAATTCATAGGTTCTTTGTCTACACCCCCATTCACTTTTCTGAATACTTACTATCATAAGACATGTCTCCTAAAACTTCACAAATGATATAGACGTGAGTCATATTGTATCTACCAACAAAATTTACACATAGTTAGCTATACCTGTAGGTGCATGGATGCAATTTTCTATAAAAATGCATCATTATGGTTTGGATGAGGGTGACTTGAAATATTATACTAAGGGATAAACGTGAGATGTTACACTTCAAATCATATGTGTTGGGAATTAAACCTATACTCATCCCCCGTATTAAAGTTGCAGACAACAAAGTTGTGATCGATCATTATCACTAACTCTATCTTCATCTTATACGATACAACTATGATCCGTACAGCTCGTACACATTGATATCAGCATGTTTCTGGAGAGATTATAGACGAAAATACTCTATTTATATCAAGGTCTAAAAGGACATTCTCATTCTTATTACTACAACATATTCAACATATAAATATTTTATTTATCTATTTAATTCTATGTTTCTTCACATAGATTTTAAAGGGAATGGACACACTAATAAACGAATAAGGATTTCCCTTCAAGGCTGTGAACAAGAATGAGCCGTATAGATTATCATCATTAAGTATAGAGTATAAAAGAAGGTATCATGATACACAACAATGGAATGTTCTAGGAAATCAACAATAATAATGGCAAACTTATTTTAAGGATCGCCTCTCACTTCCATCATCGGTTATAGAAATCAAAATATATCCATGGACCTTTGATATGATAAGCAACAATCAACATAAAAATGATCAAAAGGGGATTGCTAATTAACCGATGGTAATCCTAAGTGTTCGACACATACCTCAATGCCGCAAAGACATGAAGATGATTTGATTACGTGGATCCAGATCGTCGCCGGCCACGTTGGTGTACCTCGGATCTTGTTGGATCCAACTCAATGTCGAAAGAAAGGTCGTTGCCAGTGCTCATTGCATGCGCCTCCGATTCTACCATATCAAATTTGATGTTGAACTGTCATCGACGGATCTGAATCCGGCATAGCCTCCGCTCCTTCTCGTCCATTCTCTCTCTATCTCTATCTCTATCTCTCTCTCTCTCGTTGGAACATTGGGTAGTTGCCGTGATTTCACCTCTATCTATAATACCTCATGCAATTGAAAAGGAAAATGGTAAAAGCGGGGCACACGTCTCCTCTCATGCATGAAATATCCTTCTAAAAATAGAAATCGCATGGCTATAATATCGGGGTTGAATGAGCCATGCATAACTGTCAAGCATTCTCTCTTCTTTCCCTCTACCTATTTATTTATCTTCCTATATATTAAGGGGAGAGAGAGGCATCCATTCCTAAATAAGAACCCCACGTGCATGGGAGGAGAGGATCGAAATGGTCCTTCATAACTGCCCCCACACACTCCTTTAATTTATTATATTATTTTTTTCTAATAATAGAGGTAGGGTCGTTACAACCACCTGTGTCCCAAGCCTTCACTCTTGCCATCGACCTCTGCTTCCTCAAGCTCTGTTGCAAACCCGTGATTGATCCTGGGGATCTATATCACATTAAAACGGTTCCAGAAGCCTGGTTTAATCATTCAGAAAGCAGGCCTGCAATGACTATAGCCAACATATCAAGATGATCGCAACAATGCGATCATTACATATGCTTGATAGACACAAAAACATGGTATGAAACAACTGTTTGTAGCATGCTTCTTGAGACCGGACATTCCAATAAGCAGACGACAACAATGCAATTGTGCAGTTGGGAACTTAAAACAGTTTGTAGCCAGCCACTGGATTCTACGACAACTTGACCAACAGTTCAAGACTAAGATATCCTTCACATAATCATAATTGAAGATAACGAGAAAAACAATGTAGATAATGCTACACAGGAAGAAACTAAATAACAACCAGGAATTTTCTTACCAGACGTGATCAAAATAGCTGGTTTTAATGCACAGATTGGCTACTCTGCATATTTTTTCTTAGGCGGTATGAAAGGTCAGCCCAACAGATCACATTGCCATTGCCACGGATCAATATGAACCACGAACGACACTCTTGGAGGAGCAAAGGCTAGGGTTAACATTCAGCTGTTACGGCTCCGGAGAGAGGATGCGACGAATCACAATGTAATGAAGAGCCTCTTAAGAAAACAAAGATGGGTGGCGATATATTGTAAGACTAACTATAAACTGATCACCTTTCTATTCAAATGATGCTCAATAAAATGCCCTTCATGCTCATGATCATGAAACATAAATGTCAGTATTCCGACTAAGCACAAAACAGAGCCCACCAGAAGCTTGTCATACGGCTCAACCCAATCAAACTTGAGCTGGCTAGCACCGTAGAATGACAAAGCCACCAACGAAACCATCACCGTCATCGTACTGGAAATGCAGAGATCAATTCATAGTTAGGACAATAAAGATTGTAATTTGGTGATCAACACTGGTTAGAAGAGCAAAAGAGGAAAATCTACAAAATGAATTATGTTTTACGGGTTGGAATTCGTTATAGTTTGTTGGTGGGATTAGGAATGCTCCTTTACATGAAGGGTTATTTACCATCGGTATCCGCTAACCAATATCTACTGTCAGAATGACAGATTGTCCCTTTCCTCTATCCAAAGACTCCTGAGGAGCGTGCCAGGGTATCTTGGATCTGTTTTCTTTTTAGATTTAGCATTATGCAAGGTCAAGTGAGTAAACATCACCCTAAAACAACACGGCCCATGCGGAGACAGATGAAGACAGATTTGATAACGCTTTACTTAATGAGGTTTGCTCAAATCAATTGACCGGGAGACAATACAGACGATTTCGTTATCATCCACGGACAAATGCATCATTGAGAAATAAACATCTCAGCAACAGGGAAGAAACTACCCTTGCTTTCAGATAGTTGAGGAAACTGTGGTTCTAACCACAACCAGAGAACGTGAACATCAAGGGAGCAGATGCAAGACGGAAACAGAAGAAATAGAAATGCACCAAATACAATACAGCATGAGTGTCCAGTGCAATGGCAACTAGCATGAGAGACTTTAACTGAAAGGGTTCGAAATTAGGAAGCATACACTTGGGTATTGTGTAAGTTACTGCACCTACATAATTTTTCTGAGTCTAAAGAGTGGGAAAAACGTTATGGTGTCCGTCCCAAATATATTAAAAGGCAAAAAAAGTAACAGGAGGACTTACAAAATCCAAGACTCGAGGAGAGTCTTGGAGTGAAAAATTACATTCTCAAGGTAAAAAAACTGTAAAAAAAATAGTACACCATTTCTAGCCAAATTGCCCAAATGATTGCGAGAAGGCACGAGAAATCTTCTCTAGAATGATGTTTTGTGCCAAAAAGGGATTCCCAAAAAAGGTCCAGAGTATGTAGATTTAGCCAGTCCGAATCAATTTCCGACCGAATTACTGACGTCTTCTCGCAATGGAAGAAAATGTGTTCTACCATCTCAATATGGGATACACATAGTGTACGTCTATTGGAGACGCCCGCAACGAGTCTTGCACCGTGATCCCTTGTAATAATACACCCTCTGCGGAACACCCACATAAAGAAACCAATTCTATTGGGTAATTTTAACTCCCAGATAAAGTTGCAGTCACGAATAGGTACAAATGTCCTTGGCGGTGGTGGTCTAGTAATAGCTTTATATGCTCACTTAACCGAAAAAAGTATGATCCTTCCACACCCAGTGATCTCGTCCATCTGTCGATCGATCTATATGTCTGAGGTATTTAAGAAGCAGCAGGAAATCTTCTATGCATTGGTCTGAGAAGTCAATCAAGAACGAAGGCATCCAGATCCCTTCTAACCAACAATCCAAAACCTGTATATAATGGTTAGCATCCAAGGAAAAAAGGTAGGGGGCCAAATAGAAATAGGACCCTCTCCCAATTAATTGTTTGTCCAGAATGCAAAAGAGATACTGTCCTTGAGGACCATATGAAAGAACTCTTGAAAACGAGGCATCACTGAGCTGAGCCCTTTCTAGAAAGACGAAGGTGGAAGAGTGGGTGATGTGGCATACCAGCTTGGACCACGATGCTATAAATGTTGCAAACAAGACGACATCACAAGTCATCGCTTCAGGCCCAAATCATGCTAACCCACTTAAGGAGAAGGACCAGATGGGAGATCTCAAGACCGTCGATTGCCTTTAGCAATCACAGTCTCCCAGTCTACCTGATGTAGTCTTGATACGACCTAACCTGCCCCAAAGAAATCTTCACATGATCATCTCCAGACATTGCCTAATACCAACAAAAAGAGGACCGGAATAACAGAGAGAACGACATATACAAGCACTAAGCGCCCACTACATGATAAAAACAGTCGCACTCCAGTTAAAGAGTTTTTTTCTAAGAAATCATACAACTTTAATCTTCCAGCTGAGTGGGGAAGACTAAGGTAGCAGATCGGTATGGAGCCCAAACTTGAACCCATCCAAGAAAAACATTCATGAGCATCATGTTTAGAGTAACAAAAAGGGTTGTTGTTCCTTTAGCCTCCTCCTTGCCCCCTTCGATGAAAAAATAAATTAAAAAGAGTCAATTTTGTACATAAAAGGGTAAGAGGTCAAATTAGTCAATATATGCAATATACAATGAGGGCCAAAAATTCAAGTTTCACATATGAACTCCGACTCTTTTGAATTCGATCTTAATTTGTAGATAATTGAATGTACATTGATTCAAAAGTGAGTAGGGGTTCATAGGAGACTATATGTGAGGGATATTTGACTTGCGCTACACAATGGAGTTGATTTTATTGCATTTGGAGTTAGTATAAAATAATGAAAAATAGAAGTTATGTTAATATACATATGATTATTTACACAATTTCCGGCTTCTTATTAATGTCATTATGAATGCTAAATCATGAATTTTATTTACACATGCATGAATGATAGTAATGCAATATAAATGATTAAATGCAATTTATTACTTGGGAACGGAGCTCTATTTTCAACTTTTAAAGTGATGAACACAAATTCATTAGTGACGAGATAACTTGTAATACCCAACCCTCAAACATAGTCCCACATCGAAAACTCATGGAGTTTCAATGTGGGTTATAAGTGCGGGGGATCACTACTTGACAACTTGGCTTAAGCATTTTATGTGGTTGTCAACGAGTCCATCTAAACTTGAATTCGATAAGTTCTCAGAACTAGTTTTCCTCGATAATGAATCGGGGACCTAAGCTCGGGTTGTTATAAATTATATGAAAGCTACTTTCTCTCTAATAGTTGAAATGGATACCCGAGTGAATTCTCTTGGGAAGATCTTCGACGGAGATATATGTAACCTCTAGCCCAGTGGAGATAGATAGAGTTGCGATTCCTTCCTTTCAAATGACATCTCCGATGAAATGAGAGTCGATCTCGATATGCTGGGTTGGAGGCCATACATGTAATACGCTTGTTGTCATTGTGGACAGGAACATGATCCTTTGGTAGAGAATCCAATTTCATACAAAAAGGACACAAGCTAAGCTTACAAACAGCTCCGGCCGTAGCCATGTAATCGGAACCAATGCTAAATTTGACAAAAACAATCAATTTTTTGCTTCACCAGATTACAAGATTGACTTCAATAAAAATAACATATTTGGTAGTGGACCGTTTGTTGTCAAAAAAAGCTAGGAGGGGCTAGTTGTGCCTACACAGAGATGGAGCCACTTGGAAGTGGTTATTGCTCGTGCACGAACTCGATGTGCGTTGACATGGTGCTTTGATGGCACCGACGGTGTTCTGGCAGTGGCCTGGAGATCCTCAGCATGAAGATGCAGCCAGAGGAATGAAGATTGTGACGACATTGGAAATGTTGGGGTCCAATCATGAGATCTCGAGTTCCGATTTCAGAACCTTAGTTGACGCTAGCTTAGAATCGAGCTGCTGCTCGGACTTAGGGTTCGTGGAACCCATGAATCAGACACGATATGATCTCAAGAAAAAGAAGTACAATCTTCAATCATACATTCCAAGAACAATTCTCTCATAACATAAACAATATAAATAATAATAATCAGTGTTGGATTAACTGACATTCGGCAGTTGGATGGGTCATTAAATAAAGAATATTCGGTATTCGGGAGAATATACAGAATTATTCAAATATTTTTTAAATGTTTTAAATTTAAAAAACATGTAATATATATTATTGTATATTTATACATATATGGTCATCAATCAATAACAGTCCATGATAGAACTATCAATTAATAAGTTACATATATGGAGCTTTACCGTTTGTAATGTTATCAGGATAAATGAGAACCTTTAAAAATTAATAAATATATAAATCATTAGTCGTCGACCGAATATTCGATTGAACACCCGAATATTCGGGTTGGACCGAGTATACAATAGTTATAATAATAATAATAATAATAATTGAAGGAATGAAATCTCTGAAAAACTGACTTACTCATATATCATGTAGAAAACGATAAAATGGAAGTGATAAAGAACAATCACAATAAATGTGAAGAGCACATAGATTTTAGGTGGAACCCTACTCCACGAGGAACGTGATGAAATGAAGGGAGAATGCCTCAAAAGTCAAAAGCCGTATTCTTTTATTTCATTCTCTCAATGAGTGCATGTGTATGGGGATCTTTATATAGCCCAACTGACTTTCCTTAGTCCCACTAATAGAGGAAGTGAGACTATTCTTCATGATGTGGTAATTGAATCTTAGAGAGGTCCAATTACCCACCTAGGTTATTCTCCAATAGTAACAATACCAATAATAACAAGCATTGAGGGTTTGATGTGCTTCAATAGTTCGACAAGGTAAAAATGCAATAGGATCAAGGTTGATCTTTGCTGTAGACCAATATTAACATCAAAATATTTTTCCCTTGTAATTAGTTCCCACATTAGAAACTACTCAGCTAGACAATTTTTTTGAGCCAAGGAGATACCTTTCTCTTCGAACACCTTCTAACATCTACAAAATGGCATCATATCATATAGCCTTTCCAATGTCTATCCTTTGTTTTATTTGATCATAAATACAACTAAAAATAGATTGAACATCAACTAACTCTCCAAAAGTGATTTATGGCCTCATTTATTCTTAAAAAAGCTAACAAAGGTGATTCTTCCACCTTGTCTTCATTTGAAAAAAAAAGCTTCATTCTTGATGCATCTTATTTGAATAGGGATACTTTTATCTTTATTAGACATGAAAACAACTCCAACATCTGTACATAAGATGCACACTTGTGCTGGTAAATAAGACTTTTGCTGTTAGTATGCGGGGCACCTTGAATTATTCTTTAAATTATTGGCTAAATGAGTCCGTAGATCCTGAACAATCAACCTAATTTAAATCGTGTGCAAGCAGAATGTGCGAATTGGGAACAATATCTTTATATAGAAACTAGCCTACAGGTCCTACACTATAATTCACGTATAATAAGGTTTGAGTTTTACTAGTAAATTACTAAGGTACAACATTTGCAAAATCCTGAACATTTTTTTCGGAGTTTTTTTTCCAATTGGAAATAAATTGAATATTGCATGATTATGTAAGTTTTACTGTTATTTAACTGGTTAGAATGATTACCTAAACAGAAGAACGATAATGGCAAGCACCAACATGGACGACGAGTTCCCAACTGCCAAAAAGACAGGAAGAGTAGTTGCACAAGGAGACAATGCAGGTACAAGAACAAGTCCTGCAACAGCCATCTTCTCCATATGATGGTTATGTGAGTGTCCATGTCCACCCTTTCCAAATGCAAACAGTAAAATATAGCTTCCACCAAGGGCTATCAGCAACAAAGATGCAAATCTGTGAACGGTCTCTTCATCGGCAATGGTTTTAGCCATGGTAAGAGCAGTTATGCCAAGAATTGAAGTCGAAATAACATGCAATACTGCTCCAAATGCAGCTGTTGTAGAAACATAAGACAAAAAGCTGTTAGGAACCCTCATAAACGTTGTACCTGAGGGTGGAAATGAATGAAATGGCAAAAGACCTGCAACTCAACCAAGTTATATTCAACAATAAAAAATAGCAAAACAGTCCTTGTGATTATGTCCGAATGGAGAGATTAATCATATTGTTTGGATACATAATAAAAAGGAGGGATTGAGAGAATGACAGGTTCTCATCAAGAAAGATCCATTTTATGTATCTACACATAGGGAAACTTTTGAAATCCTTAGCAGAGCTCCGGATAAGGAGTGTAGGCCTCCCTTGTTCCAGTGTCAAAAAAATCTTCTAATAAGAATGTGATTATATGATCTTATTTCAAAGCCTTGAGGGTTACAGACTATGGCAAGGAAATTATACATTCGGTGTTAGAATGTTAGTGTTAGAGTATTTTTCTGCTATTTAGTAATTATCTGTCCCGTCTTATGTAGTTTACCCATAGAGCTTTTCTCCTATATAAGAGAGCTCTAGGGTTTCTTCTATGATTATCTCATTCATTCCCTTTCAACATGGTATCAGAGCGACGGTCCTAGGCCGGAGTTCTTGAACCCTAACCCTACCCCACCCGCCGCCCTTCTCTCTCTTTCTATCTCGGGATCGGCGCCACCCTCCGATCGACCATCGCCGATCTTCTTTGCCGATTGTCCCTGCGCAAGGGCCTCGTACGCAATCAGGCCCATCATCGCCGCTAGCCCCTGCGCGCCATCATCGCCATCTCAATCCTGTAGCGATCAACGCGCGATCAACCTTGCGCGATCAACACGCGCTCTACGCGCGATCATTGCCGCTAGCCCCTGCGCCACCTTGCGCCTGGCGAGTCCTCTCGCCTGGAATCCTCTCACCTTGCGCCTGGCGAGTCCTCTCACCTGTGATCATCTCCGCTAGCCCCGCGATCAACCCTGCGCCTGGCGAGTCCTCTCGCCTGGAATCCTGTAGCGCGCAAGTCCCGTGCGTGTGCACCATATGCCCTAGCCGTGCGCCCTTGAATGCACATGTTCTGTGCACGTGACCGCTGGGGGCATACTAGCAGTCAAACTGGTCAGAGAAACCCTCAGAGTATGGAGGGAGTTGTGGTTTGAATCTATGAATAAGTAGACATTGTCTTCTGATTGTGTAACCCCAGTTACAGGTTGTTGTTGTCGTCATGTCAGACAACAAGGTAGATTTTCCATCTCTGGGTGCCTTCAAAGGTCCAGCACCCATTGTGAAGATGGATGGTACGAACTATGAACTGTGGGCCATGCAGTTCATGAGTCTTATGCAGTGCAATGGTAAGAAGCATATCCTCACACAAGAGGAACCTGTTGACAAGACTGGGGTTAACGCCTCATGGGAGGCTGACGATGCTTATGCGCGAGTTTGGCTATCCGGTACTGTGTCCATGGAAATAGCCAACGACATTCTGAGTCAACCCACTGCGAAGGCTATGTGGGATATCCTGGCAGCCACGTATTCTCCGGCGAAGAACGAGTCCAAGATCTTACAACTCCAACATGATATCTTTACCTCGAAGCAGAACAGGCGTCCTCTTCATACCCTGTACACCTCTCTGAGGGGTATGTTTGAGAAGCTACACGGGTACATTCCATTGACAGCTACCCCGGAGCAACTCAAAGCATACAGGGACTCGGTGATGATTGGAGTGTTTCTAGCAGCCCTTGATCCGGAGTATGATGCCACCCGAGCACAGATTCTTACAGATGCCACCATACCACCTATGGAAGGGGCCTATCGCAGGTTGAGTAGACTCTCCATATCTCATGGTGGAGTTCTGACACCTTCAGCCATGGCTTCTTCTCGCAGCAGAGGAGGCTACTCCCATTTCAGAGGTAGAGGTGGTCGTGGTCGAGGAGGAGGTAACAAACCTCCTAGACATCCGTGCACCTACTGTCGCAGGACTGGACATACTGAGGAAACATGCTATTCCAAGCATGGGTTTCCTACTACTAAGGCACGTGTGGCGGAGCAAGCTCAGCAGGAAGGGAGTTCTTCCCTTATCCCGGATCAGAGGTTTGAGGAGTTAGTGGCGAGGCTTCGGGAGATCATGCTTGGCCAGGGACCAGCTAGTACTTCAAGATCCTCAGAGATAGCCGGCTCCGCATCTTCTTCAGGTACAATGTATGTACTTACTAGTAGCTACAGTGCAGATTTATCAGAGTGGATTATGGACTCGGGAGCATCTCACCATTTATGTGGAGACAAAAAGCAGTTGGATGTTTTTACTGCAACTCAGACAGGACGCTCCGTGGTGATAGCTGATGGGACACACTCTCCCATTACTGGTCAGGGGGAGGTGCAACTGACCCCTGGGATACGGCTTCAGAATGTTCTTTATGCTCCTGATTTTTCCATGAATCCACTGTCCATTAGTCAAATCACTAAAGATTTACATTGTCGTGCCATATTTGACCCCTCTACTCTTGTGTTTCAGGACATATTAACGGGCAGAGTGATTGGAACTGGCCATGAGCAAGGGGGTCTTTAGAATTTGGTGCAGTCTCCTTATGATGGTGTCTCTTTTATGAAGGCTGGATTTGTCTCACCTTACACATGGCATCTCCGATTTGGTCACCTTCCGTTGCAAAAGATGGTCCATATTCTTCCACAGATTTCTTCAAGGACTATGTTTCAGTGTGAGGCATGCCAACTTGGCAAACATCACAGGTCGTCCTTTCAGAGTCATAAAGGTCCGAGTAGTCATGGTCTGTTTGAGTTGCTACATTTTGATATTTGGGGTCCCAGTCGTGTTCCTGACCTTCAAGGACACAGGTTTTATCTTGTTGCCGTTGATGAATTTTCTCGGTTATCTTGGGTTTTTCTACTTAAAAATAAGTCTGATGCTACACATGTTATCCAGTCTTTCATTATTGAAATAAAAAATATTTTTTCTGCTAGAGTGAAGTTCATACGGTCTGACAATGCTCTTGAATTATGTAGTTCTCACATATCAAAATTTCTTATGTCTCATGGGATTGTGCATCAAACGTCATGTGCTTACACTCCCAACAAAATGGGGTGGCTGAGAGGAAACACCGTCAGTTGTTGGACATCACCAGGACTCTATTGATTCAGAGCCGTGCCCCTCACTCCTATTGGGGAGATGCGGTTCTAACTGCTTGTTATCTGGTCAACCGTATGCCTTCGTCGGTGTTAGGAGAGAAGATTCTGTTCTTAACTGCGTTTCCCGAGAAGGATCTTTTCTCCCTAACACCACGTGTCTTTGGGTCTGTTGCATTTGTTCATTGCTTCTCCCCTGGTCTTGACAAGCTTTCTCCTCGAGCTGTCAAATGCGTGTTTGTGGGTTATTCCAAAACCCAAAAAGGGTATCGGTGTTTTGATCCAATTAGACAACGGTACTATGTTAGAGCAGATGTCACCTTCTTTGAGTCCATTATGTATTTTTCTCCTACAGGTGACAGACTCACTCACTCGGAGGACAGAAATGATATCTATGTACCTCCTCCTTCATCTGTTCCATGTTCTACTCTGCCTACTCCACCACCACCACCTATACCACCACCACCTCCACCACCACCAGCAACCATTTTTTATCCTCAGGTCTATCAGCGTCGACCCTCTGCTCATGTGCCTCCTCCATCATTCAGCACGCCCGAGGTATGTACTGAACATTTGAGAACTACTAATGGCACGGGTGATTTGCAAGTACAGATGGATGTACAGGTTACAGATGCTTCTACTCCTCCAGTTGATGATCTAGACATTCCTATTGCTCATCGAAGGCAGAAGCGTGCTCGGACTTTGAATCCCAAATATGGGACGGATTTTGTCTCTCAGGCTTCTTTGGAGCGTTTATCTCCAGACTTTCGTCAGTTTGTTGTAGGATTATCGGCTGCGGAGATTCCACGATCATATCAGGAGGCCCTACAGAGCGGTCCGTGGCGTTTAACCATGGAGGAGGAGATGGCGGCATTGCAGTCAAATGGTACGTGGAGTGTTGTGCAACTTCCACCAGGTGCGTCGGTAGTGGGCAGCAAATGGGTTTTTATAGTTAAACATCGGCCTGATGATACGGTTGATAGATACAAAGCCAGGCTGGTTGCTCGTGGGTTCACCCAAACATATGGGGTGGACTATCAGGAGACTTTTTCTCCAGTAGCTCGACACTCTACCCTACGGATTCTCATTGCAGTGGCTGTTGTCCGTGACTGGCCCCGATTTCAGTTGGATGTCAAGAATGCTTTCTTGTATGGTGACCTGCAGGAAGAAGTGTATATGCAGCAGCCACCAGGGTTTGCTGTTGAGGGGGAGTCAGGTATGGTATGCCGTCTTCATAAGGCCATCTATGGCCTGAAGCAGAGTCCACGGGCCTGGTTTCAGAAGCTCTCAGAGTTGATTGAAAAGAGGGGCTTCGTCAGATCTACAACAGATCATACTCTCTTTGTAAAGAGAGACCAGCAAGGTACTGTGATCATCTTAGTGTATGTTGATGATATTGTTATTGCAGGCAGTACTGAGCAGGGTATTCAAGCAGCCAAGGAGTTTCTTAGCGAGCAGTTTCTTATGAAGGATTTGGGTACACTTCGCTATTTTTTGGGGCTTGAGTTTGCACGAAACAAGCAAGGTATGGTAATGACACAAAGGAAGGATGTTACTGATCTCTTATCTGAGACAGGTATGGCGGGGTGTAGACCAGCTGCTACTCCTATGGATTCTAATGTCAAACTTTATGATGATGACTCGGAGGAGGTAGACAAGAGACGATATAGAGAGCTAGTGGGAAAGCTCTTGTATGTTACTATTACCCGACCGGATATAGCTTTTGCGGTTAGTAGGGTAAGCCAATTCATGGAGCAACCCAGGCAGGCTCACATGAATGTTGTTTATATGATCTTGAGATATCTGAAGTCATCCCCAGGTACTGGTCTTCTGTTTAGAAGAAATACCTCTATATCAGTCACAGGTTGTGCTGATGCAGACTATGCTGGGTGTCCTAATGATAGAAAGTCAACTTCAGGATTTATTGTATTTGTTGGCAGCTCACCAGTAACCTGGAAGAGTAAGAAGCAAACTGTAGTGGCTCGATCCAGTGCAGAGTCAGAATATAGGGCAATGGCCCAAGGTAGTGCTGAGATGATGTGGGTTAAATCCGTTCTGACTGATTTAACTATTGACATTCCTCTTCCCATGCATTTGAAATGTGATAATCAAGCAGCCTTGTTCATAGCCAATAATCCAGCCTTCCATGAGAGGACAAAACACATTGAAGTGGATTGCCATTATACACGGGACTTAATTCAAAAAAGGACTTATTTCAACTTCTCATGTATCATCAAGAGTGCAGGTTGCAGACATGTTCACCAAGGCCCTTGCTAAGGGTCCATTTCATCTTTGTTGTTCCAAGCTGAGCATGTTGGATATATATGCTCCAGCTTGAGGGGGAGTGTTAGAATGTTAGAGTGTTAGAGTATTTTTCCGCTATTTAGTAATTATCTGTCCCGTCTTATGTAATTTACCCATAGAGCTTTTCTCCTATATAAGAGAGCTCTAGGGTTTCTTCTATGATTATCTCATTCATTCCCTTTCAACATTCGGTACGTTATGCTACTAAATGATCACTGCTTTCTTGTAAAATGGAAGCCTGAGCATTAACGCAAATGACGAATGCATTAAGGAAGCTTGAGAATTAAAGCAAATGGCAAACATACGTATTTAAGCTGGAACCCACTTTAATAGTCTGGTATGTATCTCCCAGAAAATCAGGGTTCAAATCTTACAAATGCCATTTCTAGAAAAAAAAACGGCAACAATCTATCCAGCTTCATGTAATTAAAGAAAAAAATAATTCCGTGTATTAAATCGTCCCAACCTGCTATTTTTAGCCAACTTTCTTCTCTCAATCTATATCACATAGTCTTCAACATTCCGCTATCACTCCCATCTCTGTCATTTTAAAAAAAAAACTGCAGAAAATAATGCTATAAATACCTCTCGCTTCTTCCCCCCTTGACCGCCCAAAACATCACATTTTTCAGCTCATATCGAAACATCATCTGAACTCTGACCCCTCGATGCAAACATCATTCCAAGTGGCTAACAAACGTCAGCCATCATTAATGAACAGATTGCCGATTACGTACTAACGAGGAGGGTTCTGGACAGGGTCCAGTTCTGGGCGCGGCCGACGACGGAGAAGGGGAGCCAGTGGGTGGGGATGAACGAGTGCAGGAGAGAGACCGTGGCGATGCCGCCGATCGTCGGCAGATCCTCCGCGTTGATGCCCTCCATTATCTATATGCTAGTACGATCGTTGATGCCGCCGTCGTCGTCGAGTGCGTGTCTGATCTGAGCGAGGAGGAGATGCGAGATCTGAAGTGGAGCTCTCCGCCTCTCCCCAACCATCTGGTGGATCTCGCTGTCTGTAGGTCATGGGTAATGGTGATGCAGCTCCGTCTTCTGTTAAAATAAAAAGAAAGGGGGGAAATATTATACATGCACTTTAACATTTAAGACCTTGTGGTTTTGGTTCAAGGACTTTGGCCAAATAATCCATCCATTAATGATTATCTGTATCTTCTTAAATTATCTGGCGGTTCGGATTCTTACAATTACCATTTTTCTTTCAAAAGAAATACAATCCTTTCAATGACGACTTGTGTGAGGATAAGCTTATCTAAGTGCAAGTGGACTGTAGTTATTCATTTATTCTTTTTACCAAGGTTTTAAAAATCGAATCAGACATCAAATCGGGTATCTATCTGTTTTTTATTTTGATGTTTTTTGATTTTGATGGTCGGACCAATATGACCGACCGGTCGAACCAGTAACGACTTCAATAGTTAGAAAAACTGAAAAAAATTAGACCATTGTATTGTTGATTTGGTTCGTACGGTTGAACCATGTCGAACCGAGTTAGACCGACATCCATACAAATAAATACGAAAAATGTTATATCATATCTTTCGAGGATTTGTTTACTCTTGCCTTCCAAGTTTTCCAATATCATTTATACTCATGTTTTTATTACAATTGCATGTACCCCCTATATTTTTACAGAATCAGTAGTAGTGGCCACATTTGTGCTCCCATGTAATACCAACATAAGGATGATATTGTGATTATTTTTAAAGGAAATATAAAAATACAAGTGAAATTGCATAAAAGTTAGGGGTATAAATGTTTTTAAAAAACCTGAAAGGGTGTAATAATTATATTTCGTAAAATTTATAACAAAAAATATGTGATGAAATTTAAAACCATTTAAACTCTAATTAATGACAAGCTAATGTTGTTAATTTATTGCTTCTCATAATTTGACTATGACAACGTCTTCGTCGTTTGTTATTGATATAAGCGGACAACCTCGTACACAATGTGGGAAGAGAGAGACAATGCTCATATGAGAGAAGGGACAAGTAATAATGAGTCACCGACGCGTGTGAAAGAGAAGAGATAAAGGGATACTATACTATAGGTTATAAATGAGACTAGATTATGAATATTTCTGAAAAAGATTGTATTTTGTTACTTTATTGGAAATTATTTTTTGTCAGAAAGAGGATGGTTGAACCGATGGTTTGGTTCAATTGATTCAATCGAGTATAAGCGGTCCAACTGAGTTTTGATTTATTTTTATTTTCTGAATAAAAATTGAGTGGTTGGACCATTTTTCCTTCCGATCAACTGACCAGTTCGGTTTTTAAAACCTTTGCTTTTTACCGATTGTCCTTTTCTAGTTAGAATGCCTGACTACTCGATTATTCTAATTATTAATCACGCAACGGGAATGTCAGTTTCAAAAATCGTGATGTAAAGTGTGTCGTGCGATTGCATGTGTTTAAGATGGAGTTTGTTTAGCATTTTCATTGTGCCGCTTCTATTTTTAAGGACTATTTTGCGATCTTTTCACAGTGAGAATTTGAAGAAAAAAATTAGAGGAAGTTCCTTTGTGCTCGAGGACTAACCCCTTAGAAAATTAATATAGTTTAATGATGCGGCAAGATAGAAGCCCAGTTGCCCGTTTTCACGTATATTTCAAGCATGGAAGGAAATATCGGGATATATCGGCGATATATCGCCCGATATATCGATATCGACATGGGACCGATATGGGTACCGATATGGCGATATATCCCGATTTTCAGGTATTTTCTTCACAAAAGCTCGTCGATATGAACGATATTTCGACGATATATCGTCGAAATATCACATCGATACGATATCGAAACGATATCGATATCGATACGGCCTTCCATGATTTCAAGTACTTTGTTCCATTGTCTGACCATGAACGTCATTCAACACGGAATCTCGGTGTAATTGGAACTTTAATCAGTTCTAAGTTGGCTCACTAAAGCTTAATTAATCATCTGAAATCGAACTGAACCGGTCATTTCAACCGGTTAAACCAAGAACCGAAGGAAAATGATATATTCAGAAAATAAAAACCAGTCAAAACTATGACGATAGACGTGTCTGGATATGGCCGGCTTTATCCATTCATTTAACTTGTACGAACCGATGTCTGGAAGCATTACAGAAATATAAGCTCCCTTCGCGCAGTGACGCAGCTCCCTGGAAACTATTTTCTGGTTACTCGAGGACTGCTCTTCGCTTCTTGTAGTAAAGTGATATTTGGAGTAAATTTCAATTTTATGGTACAACAACTTAATCTAGATGTGGAAAAGGATATAAATATGTCCAAGAGAACACATCCACAAGCATCCACCAGCCAGGGGAGATTAGCGTTCATTACAGACCAGTCAAAGCTCCTCCCAAGTATACTGCACAGAGGGTCAATTTCATGTCAATCATTATGCACATTCTGATTGCCCTCTTTTGATCTGCGAATAAAAGAAAATAGAACAGTTACTTTTCCACTCAAGAACTTTTAAAATATAAGAGTAAATTAAGTGGAAATAAAAAAATGCTTATCATGTTTTTATGGGCATCGAGTATCAATAAATATACTAAAGGTAGACATGTCTTGGAACTCGATAATCTCTAGTAAATTGGAGTTCTCCAATACTGGCATGATCTGTTAAAGTGCCAGTCAAAATCTAGTGGAAGACAACATTACTTCTCCTGAATAGCCCAATCTAACCAACCACACAAGAAGAAAAAAAAGCCCATCCAAAAAGCACATGCATGACCATAACTTGCACAACACCTTATGCACACTTCCCACAGCATCTAGGAGTGTCCATGGGACATGTATCCGTCCCATTTGATCGTGTCCTGTCCTGCCTCATTGGTACTGCGTCATGGGTCGGTCCACTCCATTCCAACGGGTACCCAATTGTAACGAGTACCGATTAATGCCAATGGATGTTAGCTACTCACGTGTATCCGTAGGAGTAAAGAGAGATACTTCTACTGAAAGGTGACATGTATAAAGATGCAAACGATATGTCCAACTATGTATATATGTATCTATATCATATTCATAATGATAATGTCATGACAGAAGAAACTAAATGGTACGGAATACATTCAGATAGAGATATATAAATATAGATAAATAAACTAATGAGGATATATAAAAGTATTTGGATAATATAAAACATATGAATATATGAAATTGGAAGGAATGTAATCGAATACGGATCTAGTAATGACACATTCACTTATGTTCATCCTAATAATGAATCAAATATGGATAAACGAGATGTAAACATATATAATCGGAGGATAACATGACAAGCGATATATAAGTATATATTCCTATTTGTAAATGGTTGTATTAATTATCATCACATTTGGTTATCACATTGTGTGTGTACGTGTGCGTGTGCGCACGGGCATGGACGTGGGCGTGGGCGCGCACATGGGCAAGGGCGTGGGCACGGGCACACACACGCGTGCAGTGGGTGCGCGTGTGTGCGTGTGCAATACAATTCGTATTCAATTTTATTCATTATCATCATGTTTGGATGCTGGGATGTATGTATATCGATTTGGATCATATCCGATTCATTATCATATATGTTAACTCGAAATTTGACATCCGCGTACATATTCTGATTTCAAAATGGATACATATATGAGCCATCCCATACATATAAATTTAACTTATCTATAAAATTTTGATTCTATTATTTTTCTATCTAATTTGCATCCATTTCATACCGATGTTCATTTTTAATGATTTTGCAATATACTTTCCATATTCACCGATATTTGTAACCACATCCATATCTAAATTTTTAAAATAGATCAGAATAATTTAACATATATATCAGTATATGTATCTAACTATTTGCATTGTTGTGAATCCACTTCCAACCGAGTACACGTGGGTACCCGATGGGTTTTTTTATACGAGGCACGGGTAACAACATAACGAGTTCCCGACCCATCTATAATTTGACATCCACGTACATATTTTGATTTCAAAATGGATATATATATGAGCCCTCCCATACATATAAATTTAACTTATCTATAAAAATTTTGATTCTATTATTTTTTCTATCTAATTTGCATCCATTTCATACCGATGATCATTTTTAATGATTTTGCAATATACTTTCCATATTCACCGATATTTGTATCCACATCCATATCTAAATTTTTAAAATAGATCAGAATAATGTAACATATATATCAGTATATGTATCTAACTATTTGCATTGTTGTGAATCCGCTTACCCGATGGGATTTTTTATACGAGGCACGGGTAACAACATAACGAGTTCCCGATCCATCTATAATTTGACATCCAAGTACATATTTTGATTTCGAAATGGATACATATATGAGCCCTCCCATACATATAAATTTAACTTATCTATAAAATTTTTGATTCTATTATTTTTTCTATCTAATTTGCATCCATTTCATACCGATGATCATTTTTAATGATTTTGCAATATACTTTCCATATTCACCGATATTTGTATCCACATCCATATCTAAATTTTTAAAATAGATCAGAATAATGTAACATATATATCAGTATATGTATCTAACTATTTGCATTGTTGTGAATCCGCTTACCCGATGGGTTTTTTTATACGAGGCACGGGTAACAACATAACGAGTTCCCGATCCATCTATAATTTGACATCCAAGTACATATTTTGATTTCGAAATGGATACATATATGAGCCCTCCCATACATATAAATTTAACTTATCTATAAAAATTTTGATTCTATTATTTTTTCTATCTAATTTGCATCCATTTCATACCGATGATCATTTTTAATGATTTTGCAATATACTTTCCATATTCACCGATATTTGTATCCACATCCATATCTAAATTTTTAAAATAGATCAGAATAATGTAACATATATATCAGTATATGTATCTAACTATTTGCATTGTTGTGAATCCGCTTACCTGATGGGTTTTTTTTATACGAGGCACGGGTAACAACATAACGAGTTCCCGACCCATCTATAATTTGACATCCACGTACATATTTTGATTTCAAAATGGATACATATATGAGCCCTCCCATATATATAAATTTAACTTATCTATAAAATTTTGATTCTATTATTTTTTCTATCTAATTTACATCCATTTCATACCGATGATCATTTTTAATGATTTTGCAATATACTTTCCATATTCACCGATATTTGTATCCACATCCATATCTAAATTTTTAAAATAGATCAGAATAATGTAACATATATATCAGTATATGTATCTAACTATTTGCATTGTTGTGAATCCGCTTACCTGATGGGTTTTTTTTATACGAGGCACGGGTAACAACATAACGAGTTCCCGACCCATCTATAATTTGACATCCACGTACATATTTTGATTTCAAAATGGATACATATATGAGCCCTCCCATATATATAAATTTAACTTATCTATAAAATTTTGATTCTATTATTTTTTCTATCTAATTTACATCCATTTCATACCGATGATCATTTTTAATGATTTTGCAATATACTTTCCATATTCACCGATATTTGTATCCACATCCATATCTAAATTTTTAAAATAGATCAGAATAATGTAACATATATATCAGTATATGTATCTAACTATTTGCATTGTTGTGAATCCGTTTACCTGATGGGTTTTTTTTATACGAGGCACGGGTAACAACATAACGAGTTCCCGACCCATCTATAATTTGACATCCACGTACATATTTTGATTTCAAAATGGATACATATATGAGCCCTCCCATATATATAAATTTAACTTATCTATAAAATTTTGATTCTATTATTTTTTTCTATCTAATTTACATCCATTTCATACCGATGTTCATTTTTAATGATTATGCAGTATGCTTGCCATATTCATCTATATTTGTATCCACATCCATATCTAAATTATTAAAATAGATAAGAATAATGTAACATATATATCAGTATTTGTATCTAACTATTTGCATCATTGTGAATCCGCTTCCAACCGAGTACACACGGGTACCCGATGGATTTTTTTTATACGAGGCACAGATAACAGCATAACGAGTTCCGACCCATCATTTTTAAACAGATATCCGAAAGTTTAACTTATTATGGATCAAACGAACGTAGCAATCACATAACTTATTATGGATTTTGCATGACTAATGTCCTGATTTAGATGAAAGGAATGTGAATTATAGCAATACATGGAAATGATGTTACAGAGAATACATTTCATGCTCTGAAATAACAAAAAGAATAACCAAGTGCTTGTATAAAGGTACAATCCAGAAGACCTGTACGGCTATGCTCAATCCATTGCACGTGTGTAAAAGAAAATATTAGAAAACCCAAATCGAAACGAGCGGATGCAATTCCTGCCTCTCCAATTAGGTAGTCAAAACTCAAAAGTTGCCCTAAAAATGGCTTACAAAATAAGGATGTGTGATTATCGACATCAAAATGTTTTACAATGTTGTACGGTAACTTATCATAGAGAAAACGTCCGACTTGCAAAAAAAGTTAACTGGTTCATACATCTACGAGTTGATATAAATCAGAAGACAAGTAGCACGGCTTAAAATCCTGCAAATCCGAGATGATCCGCGATGAACTTAAAATCTAACTCGTAGGAAGACAAAATATGGAAGACAACAGTGAGGAATGGGAAACTATGCATCGCAAACGAAATAAATCAATCCCTCGTGATGAGCTCTTCGTGTCAACGCCTTCAGCTTCGTGATTCGACATCTCCGATGACCCCGGACGGCTCTTTGGCAGGCTATGAGGCCGACTTTCGATGGGAAAAGGGGTTAGGTTGACCAGACCAATGCCCAACCTTCCTTTTATACTTAGATTCAGTTAAACAGATCCGGGTCCGGTTGCCGACCCACGGCCATAAACTGACCATATCTCCCTCATCTTGTGTCGGATTTTGATGTTCTTGATGTCACTGGGAAAAGTCTCAGTGAGTACTACGAAATAGACTACTCATACACCTTATTTGGACATGAAATCTTGAAATAAAAGAATGAAAGTATAAGAGAGGCAGACTGAAATATGTGTCTCGAGCCGTATCGAGTCCGGATTTGAACGGGCTTTCGTATCTAACCTACAGTACGATATTTTAATATATATATCATAATCCTAGAGTCCTACTACTATAAAAATCTCAAAGGAAGTCCCATCCTCGAGACTTGTTGTGTGTCCTACTAGTCTTGTATTCGTGTAATAAATAAAAATCTCAAACAAGAAGACGAACCCCGTAAAAATCTCAAAGATAACTAAATATGATTTCATACTTTTATACCATAAAATAAGCGAGGATAATTTTCCCTAATGTCGATCTTTGCTTCCCATGTAGCATCCTCAATATTGTGCCTATGCCTAAATACTTCAATAATTAGTGGAACGTTCTCCTATCGTAAGGTATTAATCACATGATGCAGGATATGAATATGTATTTCAGGTAAGGAAAGATCTAATTGTAAGAATAGAATGCTTCTTCTTCCTGTTCACAAACATAATGATGTCAAATAATTGAATTAATAAGACATACATTTTCCTATGATATGTATTGGCATGTACTCCTATCTTATGATGAATACCCGACCCCCTAGGCCCTTGATATAGTAAGAAGATTTAATACTGATGGAACTTTTCTAGTACAGGTCCTCTTGAGTGAGTGTCTTCTAGTTCACAAGTGAACATGTATGATCCCTTTGAGAGATCGTATTACTCATGTGCCCTCATATGCACACCCGCTCGGTGGTATATAGACCGTTGGTTAGGTCATCAACATATTTGTCTACCAAATGTACACACTCAAACATATAGCAACACATCTATCTCCAGTAAGAGGATGCGTGCCTATATCGTGACAGTATACGACATAGGACTTTGGTTATCTCGATCTCGTTAAGTCAACCCTTTGACCTAACTAATCTGACACCTCCAAATATCTACTCCCATGTAGAGCACCTGCATCAAGAGGTCGGTCATATATCAGCCTGATGAGATTGACTTATACCTTGAAGGGAGAGGGGGAACGAGCACCAAGCCACATGGCACTGAAAGAATAAAGGTGATGAAATCAGATTGATCAGGTATTTCGGTATATATCTGAGTCTTAGGATCTTATACATCATGTTAGTTTTACGGTCGGTAAGGTGAACCAACCCATGATTCATTCAAAACTAATATCCATTTAAAGAATGATTTATTTCACCTATACCACTATATTCTTGACAACATGTCTCCCTCTTCCAACCCCCATAACATGACCTCCACCAACATGGGCCTATTTGGTAATTGGGTTGGATTGAGTTGGAGTAACCTCATGTGAATAGTAGCTATTTGGATGGTTAGGAGGGTTGGAATGAGAAATGTGATGTGATATCACGTCGGTTTGTTATGGAATTCCAACCTACGAGTGCGGTGAGGTAAACCAGAAAATGGCAAAAATCTTACAAATGCCATTTCTAAAAAAAATGGCAAAAATCTTACAAGAGCACCTGCATCGTATATCTTGGAGATAATGGTGGAAGAGATTGACTTATACCTTGAAGGGGGAGGGGGAACGAGCACCAAGCCACATGACACAAATTAATGCCATATATATGCGTTTATATAGGGATTTGAGGATAAAATGAAAGAATAAAGGTGATGAAATACAGAATCATCAGGTATTTCGGTATACATCTGAGTCTTAGGATCTTATACATCATGTTAGTTTTACGGTCGGTAAGGTGAACCAACCCATGATTTATTCAAAACTAATATCCATTTAAAGAATGATTTATTTCACCTATACCACTATATTCTTGACAACATGTCTCCCTCTTCCAGCCCCCATAACATGACCTCCACCAACATGGGCCTATTTGGTAATTGGGTTGGATTGGGTTGGAGTAACCTCATGTGAATAGTAGCTATTTGGATGGTTAGGAGGGTTGGAATGAGAAATGTGATGTGATATCACGTCGGTTTGTTATGGAATTCCAACCTACGGGTGCAGTGAGGTAAACCAGGTTACCCCAGGGTAACCTGATAACTAAACGAGCCCTTAGCCCTACTATTGCCGAAACCACCTCTACTCCCAACCCCCTCCCTCCCTCCTCATCTGCCTTTAACTTCCTTCGCATGATCTCCTAGCCTCCTTCACCACTCCTCCCCACCGCCTTCCCCACCATCTCCAGTCCTACCACCATTGGAACCACCTCCACTCCCAACCACATCCATCCACCTCCTTTGCCCTTAATATCCTTCGCACCACTTCCCAAACCCCTTTGCACGACCTCCCCACCACCACCCCCAGCCCCGCCACCGCCGGGGAACCACCCCTGCTTCCAAAATCCCCTTCCCTCTCCTCCCATGCACTTGACTCATTGACACTGCCTCCCAGCACCCCCTCGCTCTTGATGAAACAATGGGGCATGATCAATGGGCAGAGTAGAATCTCTAGATGGGTCAATGATGAATCTACGATTCATCATCTTTATTCATTTATTTTAGCTTAACATCCCTTATAAAACACATGTATTTAACACTAACTCCATATTTTTACTAACTTGTATCTGTGTGTAAATGTTGTATATTTGTATATTATTTTAACCTAAATAAATAAAGAAAGAAAGGAAAAATAAAGAAAATAAAATAAAAAAGGAAGACTATATATATGTAATAGATACATGCTGATCCGAACTCTGAGAGAAGGTCAAGACTTGGCATGATCGACCAGGAATAAAATAGGGGGAGATAGGGTCCTCAATTAGAAAATAAAAAAAATGTGTGATGTGTATATTTGTGTACTGCACTACTTTATTTGTACATTAATTGACCTCAAATCAAATAACTTCCAAAACCAAAGTCGTAAATAAAAATGTGTTCTAATTAATAAAAATAATTGCACAATTAAATCATGTACAGAATAAAAAGCAACCACACATGGAAAAGCCACTAAGCACTAATTGAATAATCAATTTTGTCTCCATATGAACTCAAATTGAACCAATCTCACTTTCATTGGATTATAAATTAAATTATCTTTAAAATAATTGTATTTTCATATTTTTTGGAGTTACGAGTAAAAAGTTGGTTTCATGGGTTGGTTTGTGCAAATTTCCCATGTATTTTGTACATATTATATTTGTATAAATTTTTAAATATTTTTACTAACTATTTAAAATAGAAATTAAAAATTAAAAATAAAAAAACTAATTTGCTCATTTACCCTTGTATATAATGTCATATATGTATATAGTATATGTATATAGTTGTTAATCTTAATTAACCATCATAAAAAATAAAAAAATAACATTTTTTATTTAAATAAATAAAGTGACGAAAATTCAAAAAATTAGTTAATTTTGTAAATAGTTTTATATCTCTTTATCTTTATCTCATTTCAATTTTCATCTCTCTTATCTCTTTATCCAAAAAGTCAAAATTCAGATGTCATCTCCATGTCTTTTCTATTTATATGGCTCCTTCTCCATCATTCCAACAGGATCAATCTTTGGTGAGAGGAGCCCGATCTCTGAGAGTCTTCTTGTCGAGAAAGGTGCCTATCCTTCGAGTCGTCCAGTGATAGCGCGCCGGTGATGAATCCATATTTCATCATCTTTATTCTATCATTTTGGCCTCAAAAACCCTCACAGATGCATGTGAATACCCTTAATTCATACACTTTAGCATCCATGCATGTGTGTATAAATAATGTATAAAATATAATTTTAAAAACCAAAACTATAGAATAAATAAAAGAAAAGAAAAAGAATAAAATATTGTAAATATTTTATGACCCGAAACCTTGAGACCTAGATCGACAAGGAATAAAGTAGGGGGAGATAAGGGCCACAATACAGTAACATTCCCTTTCATTTTATTCATTCTTTAATCATTTTTGGACCTATTTTTTGTTTCACTTTTTATACCTCAGATAAAGAAACTGTGTATATGAAAATTGTAGATAATAAGACAAAGAAAAACATAAAATTAATTTCACTCAAAAATAATGTACAGATAAAAAGAAATGATCTGAATAAAATTCCAGAATTCCAACTTCCCAGACCTGTATCTCTCAAATAAAAGCTCAAAAAGTATCAAACTCACCTTTAATAGTATATAATTTTAAATAAGCTATTTAATGGAGGTGGTTTCATATTTTGCGGAGCTACAGTTTGAAAGTTGAGTTTTGGACCCCCTATAGTATACCTATATTGATTAAAATATTCATTTTATTTATTATTCATTATTTCCATAATTTTGTATTTTTGTAAATTTCTATTTATTATTTATAGTATGTGTGTATATTAAAACAAAAATAAAATAATAAAGGAAATATTAAAAAATTACTTATATTTCACACTAGGTAAAATACCTATACTTATAACTATGATATACATACACTTAATTTATTAAGTGCACAAAAACACATCAGAAAAATAAAATAAAAATATATTTACATCCCTAAAAATAATTTGTAAATTTATAAAATAATAAATAAAATTAATGAAATCAAATAAATAAAAAGAAAAATAAAATATTAAAATACATAGATACATGTACCTATATAGGCCTAAAAAGGTAACTTGTATTTTCATACCTCAGAAAAAATAAATAAAAATCACCATAAACTTCCGTATAAAATAAGGAATATTTTTTATTTTATAACTTAAAATTAAAAAAATCATTTACTATTTTATTTCGAATTTTCAAATAATTTTGACCAGCATTTTTCTGGTTGGTCCACGTGGACCAACCATCACCGGTCGTTGGTTGACCTCGGTCAACTCCCTGACCGAGGCCTGTCAGCTTCTGACACTCAAGATTTTTGCCCAATTTCGCGCATTTTTCAAGCCAAATCCCTGCGTCTTCTGGCTTCGACCCCTTCTTGAGAATTCTTCCCCGATTACCACTGAGCCACGCCATGCATCCGGATCACGCCGTATCTTCATCATGCGCGCGTGCTCTTGCTGCCAAAATCACGTCACCGCACCTGTACATAAGGACCCCCCATCTTTGCCCGCGATTTTGGAACCCCTTCGGACCGAAATTTGCCCCTCCTTTCGAGTGCCCGTGCGAGCTAGAGTGACAGGCTACCTCCAGGGCCGTTGGTGAGCCGCGACGTGGACCAGGGCGGTCTCCACCATCTCCGCCGACCACCGGCGTCGAGGTCCCCTTCCTCTGGTTCCGACCATCAAGGTATACCCCTTTTTCCTTTCTTTTTGCTTCTTTTTATTCCCTGTAGTTCTAGGACCATTTCCCCCCTTAGATCTTCGAGTTCCGTTCACTGAATCGCCCAATCGCACCCCCTCGTCGGAGCGCACCTCCGGTCGAAAATCCAAGTCGCCACTCTGCCTTCATCCGACCACCTTCGCACCTCCGCGGGGTCCAGGCAGTTTGCCCTGGACCCTCTTACCCCTTTTTGCAGGTCAAAGCGCATTCAAAGCACCTGGGGACCATTTTGCGTACTTCGCCGGAGATACCTAGAGCTCTAAGCCCGCCGGAGGACAGAGATCGAGCTCAGGGAAGTTCGCCTCACCAGCGTTCCTCCCCGTTCTTCCACCCCGCTTCTCAGCCGTCCGATCAGAGGCCCACTCCAGTTCGATCAGCAGCCGTCTGATCTAGGCTCGCTCCACTCCAGGGAAGCTAGGAGGGGCTAGTTGTGCCAACACAGAGATGGGGCCACTTGGAAGTGGTTGTTGCTCGTGCACGAACTCGATGTGCGTTGACATGGTGCTTTGATGGCATCGACGGTGTTCTGGCAGTGGCCTGGAGATCCTCAGCATGAAGATGCAGCTAGAGGAATGAAGATTGTGACGACATTGGAAATGAAGGGAGAATGCCTTAAAAGTCAAAAGTTGTATTCTTTTATTTCATTCTCTCAATGAGTGCATGCGTATGGGGATCTTTATATAGCCCAACTGACTTTCCTTAGTCCCACTAATAGAGGATGTGGGACTATTCTTCATGATGTAGTAATTGAATCTTAGAGAGGTCCAATTACCCACCTAGGTTATTCTCCAATAGTAACAATACCAATAATAACAAGCATTGAGGGTTTGATGTGCTTCAATAGTTCAACAAGGTAAAAATGCAATAGGATCAAGGTTGATCTTTGCCGTAGAGAAATATTAACATCAAAAAAATTTTCCCTTGTAATTAGTTCCCACATTAGAAACTACTCAGTTAGACAATTTTTTTGAGCCAAGGAGATACCTTTCTCTTCGAACACCTTCCAACATCTACAAAATGGCATCATATCATATTCCAATGTCTATCCTTTGTTTTATTTGATCATAAATACAACTAAAAATAGATTGAACATCAACTAACTCACTAAAAGTGATTTATGGCCTCATTTATTCTTAAAAAAGCTAGAAAGGTGATTCTTCCACCTTGTCTTGTCTTCATTTGAAAAAAAAACAGCTTCATTCTTGATGCATCTTATTTGAATAGGGATACTTTTATCTTGATTAGACATGAAAACAACTCCAACATCTGTACATAAGATGCAAACTTTTGCTGGTAAATAAGACTTTTGCTGTTAGCATGCGGGGCACCTTGAATTATTCTTTAAATTATTGGCTAAATGAGTTCGTAGATCCTGAACAATCAACCTAATTTAAATCGTGTGCAAGCAGAATGTGTGAATTGGGAATAGTATCTTTATATAGAAACTAGCCTACAGGTCCTACACTATAATTCACGTATAATAAGGTTTGAGTTTTACTAGTAAATTACTAAGGTACAACATTTGCAAAATCCTGAACATTTTTTTCGGAGTTTTTTTTCCAATTGGAAGAAATAAATGAATTGAATATTGCATGATTATGTAAGTTTTACTGTTATTTAACTGGTTAGAATGATTACCTAAACAGAAGAACGATAATGGCTGGCACCAACATGGACGACGAGTTCCCAACTGCCAAAAAGACAGGAAGAGTAGTTGCACAAGGAGACAATGCATGTACAAGAACAAGTCCTGCAACAACCATCTTCTCCATATGATGGTTATGTGAGTGTCCATGTCCACCCTTTCCAAATGCAAACAGTAAAACATAGCTTCCACCAAGGGCTATCAGCAACAAAGATGCAAATCTGTGAACGGTCTCTTCATCGGCAATGGTTTTAGCCATGGTAAGAGCAGTTATGCCAAGAATTGAAGTCGAAATAACATGCAATACTGCTCCAAATGCAGCTGTTGTAGAAACATAAGACAAAAAGCTGTTAGGAACCCTCATAAACATTGTACCTGAGGGTGAAAATGAATGAAAAGGCAAAAGACCTGCAACTCAACCAAGTAATATTCAACAATAAAAAAGTAGCAAAATAGTCCGAATGGAGAGATTAATCATATTGTCTGGATACATAATAAAAAGAAGGGAGGGATTGATAGAATGACAAGTTCTCATCAAGAAAGGTCCGTTATGTATCTACACATAGGGAAACTTTTGAAATCCTTAGCAGACCTCCGTTATGTATCAAGAAAGGTCCGTTCATTTATTAGGTATATAGCTTCGGATTCGGCTCGATTATTTGACAAGATTAAAATCATGTTCAGGTTCGGTTCGATTCGATTGAGGTTCGCGAAGGCTCGGTTCGGTTCGTTAAAGGTTCGATTATATACAAAGTGAATGGCACAAGTTAAGTTCGTGAAGGTTCGGTTCGATTCTTTAAAGGTTCGATTATATACAAAGTGAATGAGCACAAGATTACAATAAATGAACATAACAAATGCCTTGTTTCAAGTACAATTTAGGCTTGTTTATATGTGAAGTGCGTCATCTCCTTTTCCAACCTTTACCTCTAATTGAAAATAGTAGTCTCTCTACAAATAACATTCCCATTATCTCTACAAATAAACATAGAGCCCTAAAAAATCACAAGATGAACTGAATTGCCAGAAAATCATAACTCATATATGTGAAGTATATACCATTATTTGCATTGTTTGTGCCAATATCATAATATGCCACAAAACAATCCACAAACAAATAAATGCACCTCTGCATAGTATCCTCATAGTAAAACAACCACAAAATGTCATAATGTCATGATATAAAAATATCACAAATGGTAGCATATAAAAGTATCATATAATAAAAATAATCAAAAAAGTATCTTCCAAAGTGAGCTTCATAGTTTAAGTATCCCAACATATGGATGACTTCTATTGACATTAAACATCATCAAATGATCCACAATCCTGCTATGATGAGTGTTTTTTCATTTATTGAACACCTGAAAAAAGAGTCAAAATCAAAAATATAACAAAAAATAACATAAAACTTAAGTTTGAAATAGACCTTAAGAAGACATTTGACTGTGTTATCATTTTGTATTATACCTAAACATCAGGAAATATGACGCTGAAGTCATTGGGAAAAGGAAGTTCCAATTCTTCTTCTTCTTCTTCTAAGTAGTCCCCCTATCAGAATAGAAAAAGACATTATAATTTATAAATTCTTAATTTGGATAAAGTAGAAAGAGGTTATAAAAACTTACCATTTGATTGGGAGCATCTTTCATACCTTCCCTGATCCAACTACCTGTGCAAACTAGTGCCTATACTATTTTGGGGAATAGAGAGCTTCTATATGGGTCAAGAACATCTTGCACCATGAGATTTAAAATGCGCCTAAGACTCAACTCTAGATTTAAAATGAGATTTAAAATGTGCCTAAGACTCAATTGTTTTGGGGAGTAGAGGCCTAAAATGTGCCTATATGGGTCGAGCTTCTATGTGCCTCAACTCTTATGGAAGTGATTGCATTATCAATGTGCCTAAGACCATATTGCACCATGATATTTAAAATGTGTGCGATACACTTGACATGGAATATCTTTCCTTTCAAATGAAGTTTATTCCTTGACTCAAAATTAGCCTTTAAAGACTTAGCAACAATAGTGTTGTTAGACGCGTTATCCTCGGTGATTGTTTGGATTTTATCTTGAATTCTCCACTCTTGAATGCGTCCAGCAATGACATCACCAATTACACCACCTATGTGAGGTGGTTCTAAATCACAAAATCAATGACACATCTTCGCAATTTCCATTTGGGATCAATAAAGTATGCAGTCAAACACATATATCCAATAGTTTGATTGGATGTCCACCCATCAGATGTAAGAGAAATACGATCAACTGCCTTGAAAGTTGTTTTTGATTTTTCTTTTTCGGATTCATAAACTTTGAGGCATTCATTTTTAATGGTGTTTGTAGACATCTTTTCAAATCTTGGATTCAAATTTTTTACAAACATATTAAAATCAGAATGCTCGACCATCTTAAATAGATATTCATGCATCACTATCATCCTTGCCAGGGTATCTCTAACTTTCTTTGGATCATATGGTACACTCAGAATAACCTAGTATCTCACACTTCTCTACTGAATTAAAGGAAATTGTGGACTGCTTCTATTTTTTATTACAACTTTTTTAATATGGGCATACATTAAGCAAATGTCTCTTCATGTGACTGGTTTTCCCGCTCTTGGGTTTAGTCAAGATCTCACAACACTTGCATTTTATTTTTAATCAGCACTTGATTAGCAAGTTTAGCACTTACATCTTCAAAAAAAGACCATAGAAATGATGTCTTTCTTTTAGATCTTTTCCCATTTTCTCTTAAAACATCCTTGGTATCACTAACTTCGACCGTATCCTCTTCAATTTCATCGACAATATTATTATTTTCTTTGCCATCTACTTCATTCGCTAACACAATCATCTGATCAATGGATTGTTGGGAGGATGGTGTATCTAAAATGAAATAATCAATAGGTCAAAATTTATTAATTCTTAACAAGTAATATTTCACATACCACACACTCATAAAATTTATGTTTTACAAATCTAAGTACGATACAAAGAAATATAAAAATATGACATATCAATAGTTGAATGCAAACCTTGAGAACCCATCATTCTTGCCGTTGCGGATTGTTGTTGCTTAAAGGAGTAGGATGGGCTACGAGGGCTGCTAGCCCAAGGAGGAGACGCACGGAAGGGGTAACTGTTGCGGAGGCTATGTGGAGAGGGGGAGCAGGAACAGCGGCTGCGGTGGCCGCATCACACGGAGAGGGGGAGCGGCACCTGCGGTCGCGTCGCACGAAGAGGGGGAGCGGCACTGCAGCCGCGCCGCACGGAGAGGGGGAGCGGCACCTGCGACCGCGTCGCACGGAGAGGGGGAGCGGCACCTGCGGTCGCGTCGCATGGAGAGGGGGAGCGGCACCGACGGTGGCGCAGAGGTGCAGGAGGTTGCGCGACGGCGATGGTTAGGTGGGAGGAGGAGGGTTGCGTGGCGTGGAAAGGTCTTCTTCTTCGTATTCTCTTCTTCTTCCCCTCAACTCTATATCTTTCTCTTTTCTTTTCTCTCTGCCCTTATCTCACTTTAGACTATCGAATCTTCTACTCTCCTACCGCCTCGAATGCACTAAGTGGAGTTCAGCCGATTTACAAAAAGAGGATAGACATGCGGTTATGTTGTGGATAGTGGTACGAATGTTAGGGAATAGGGAGTTTAGGGGTTTTTTGGAAAAAAATCATATTAAATCCCTTAGTTTCTGAAAATTGAACATAAATTTATATATAAGGGTTACTTGTGACTTGTGAGATTTATATGAGGTCTCAATTCCCAAATCATATTATATATGTATATTATTTATTTATTTATATATATATATTTATTTATTTATATCGAACTATTAACGAATCGAACCTGAGCGAACCTATAATTTCAAGGTTCAGTTCATTTATTTAAACGAGCCCAAAGTTGTGTTAAGGTTCGATTCGTTTATTATCGAACCGAATTTGAATCGAACCTGATATTTTTCTGACAGCTCTGGCAGCTCTAATTATTTGTATCTCCTTAAATGATCTGGCCGTTCGGATTCTTGCAATTACCATTTTTCTTTCAAAAGAATATAATCCTTTCAATGAGGACTTGCGTGAGGATAAGCTTATCTAAGTACAAGTGGATCGTAGTTCTTCATTTGTTCATTATACCAGTTGTCCTCTTGTTGTTAGAATGCCTGACTACTCATTTTGATTGAGAGTCGCTTCTATTTTTAAGGACTATTTTGGGATATTTTCACAGTGAAAGAATTTGAAAAAGGAGAGGAAGTTCGAGGACTAACCCGTTAGAAATTTAATATAGTTTAATGATGTTGCATGATAAAAGGCCAGTTGCTCGTTTTCATGTATATTTCAAGTACTTTGTTCCATTGTCTGACCATGAACCTCAATCAACACGGAATATCGGTGTAATTGGGACTTTAATCAGGACTAAGTTGGCTCATTAAAGCTTAATTAGCCATTTGAAACCGAACTGAACTGGTCGTTTCAACCGGTTAAACCAATAACCGAAAGAAATTGGTCTAACCAACTGATTTTTATTCAGAAAATAAAAACTAGTCAAAACTCAGTTGTACTATCCAATGATAACCAGATAAATAAACACATGGATCTTTCAGAATCGCGTACTATAATGATGTACATGTAAGTTTGTAATTTCGAAGGCCATAATTTTTTTCTCTAAAAGAATACCTTAAATTAGAATGTTATTATGGCATGCTTATCCATTCATTTAACTTGCACGACCCGGTGTCTGGAAGCATTACAGAAATCTCAGCTCCCTTCGTGCAGTGCCGCAGCTCCCTGGAAACTATTTTCTAGTTACTTGAGGACTGCCCTTCGCTTCTTGTATTGTAAGTAGCTGAACTGAATAAGAATATGAGGAACTTAAAGAATATTAGCAGGCAAATATTAAAGTGCATGCCTTTAAGCAGAAAGCAAACAAAATTTAATCTCTGTTGTTAGTAATATTTGAAGCACACATGTTGCTTCTCGAAAACCTGTAACAGCTAAAGTGATATTTGGAGTAAATGTCAATTTTATGGTACAACAAGTTAATCTAGACGTGGAAAAGGATACAAATATGTCCAAGAGAACACATCCACAAGCATCCACCAGCCATGGCAGATTAGGGTTCATTGCAGACCAGTCCAAGCTCCTCCCAAGTACACTGCACAGAGGGTCAATTTCATGTCAATCATTATGCACAGTTAGATTAGGGTTCATTGCCCTCTTTTGATCTGCGAATAAAAGAAAATAGAACAGTTACTTTTCCACTCACGAACTTTTCAAATATAAGAGTAGATTAAGTGGAAATAAAGAACTGCTTATCATGTTTTTAAGGGCATAGAGTATCAATAAAATATACTAATGGTCGACAGATCTTGGAACTCGATAATCTCTAACCAACCACACAAGAAAGCACATGCATGACCAGTATAATCTGTTAAAATGCCAGTCAAAATCTAGTAGAAGACAGGCATTACTTCTCCTGAATAGCCCAATCTAACCAACCACACAAGAAACAAAAAGCCCATCCAAAAAGCACATGCATGACCATAACTTGCACAGCACCTTATGCACACTTCCCACAGCATCTAGGAGTGTCCATGGGACATGTATCCGTCCCATTTGATCCTGTCCTGCCTCATTGGTATTGGGTCACGTGTGGGTCCACTCCATTCCAACGGGTACCCAGTTGTAACAGGTACCCGATTAATGCCAATGGATGTTGGCTACCCACGTGTATCCGTGGGAGTGAAGAGAGATACTTGTAGTGAAAGATGACATGTATAAAGATGCAGACGATATGTCCAACTATGTATATCTATATCTATATCTATATCATATTCATAATGATAATGTCAAGACGGGAGAATCTAAATGGTACGAAATACATACAGATAGGGATATATAAACATAGATAAATAAACTAATGAGGATATATAAAAGTATTTGGAAAATATAAAACATATGAATATATGAAATTGGATGGAATGCAATCGAATACGGATCCAATAATAACACATTCATTCAGGTTCATCCTAATAATGAATCAAATATGGATATACGAGGTGTAGATATATATAATCGGAGGATAACATAACAAACGATATATAAGTATATATTCCTATTTGTAAATGGTTGTATTAATTATCATCACATTTAGTTATATATTCCTATTCCAAACGATATATTCCTATTCACAAACTATATTCCTATATAAGTATCTATTCCTCATAAATGATATATAAGTATATATAAGTATATATTCCTATTCGTCATCGCATTGTGTGTGTGTGCGCGCACGGGCATGGACGTGTGCGTGGGCGCGCACATGGGAAAGGGCGTGGACACGGGCACACACACGCGTGCAGTGGGTGCACACGTGTGCGTGTGCGATACAATTCGTATTCAATTTTATTCATTATCACCATGTTTGGATGTTGGGATGTATGTATATCAATTTGGATCATATCCGATTTATTATCATATATGTTAATTCGAAATTTGACATCCACGTACATATTTTGATTTCAATATGGATACATATATGGGCCCTGCCATACATATAAATTTATGTTGTCTACAAAATTTTGATTCTATTTTTTTATCTAATTTGCATCCATTTCATACCGATGTTCATTTTTAATGATTTTGCAACATGCTTTCCATATTCACCGATATTTGTATCCACATCCATATCTAAATTATTAAAATAGATAAGAATAATGTAACATATATATCGTTATTTGTATCTAACTATTTGCATTGTTGTGAATCCGCTTCCAACCGAGTACACGAAGGTACCCGATGGATTTTTTTTATACGAGGCACATGTAATAGCATAAAGAGTTCCCGACCCATCATTTTTAAACAGATATCCGAACGTTTAACCTATTATGGATCAAATGAACGTAGCAATCACATAACTTATTATGGATTTTGCATGGCTAATGTCCAAATTTAGATCAAAAGAATGTGAATTATAGCAATACATGGAAAGGATGTTACAGAGAATCCATTTCATGTTCTGAAATAACAAAAAGAATAACCAAATGCTTGTATAAAGGTACAACCCAGAAGACCTATACGGCTATACTCAATCCATTGCACGTGTATAAAAGAAAATATGGGGTTGCCCCAACGTGGTTGCTCCGCCCCTTATTTTGACGTGTTTATATTTTTTTAAAAAAAAATAAAATCATTGTATATTCATCCATATATCCCTCCAATATGTCATTCGAATTTCGTCAGAAACAGAGACTCCTATGGCCTCCATCGAGACGGTGTGATTTAAAGAATCATGTTACCGTTAAAAAATGTTTGTCTGGATGGAAGCCGTAGGAGTCTCTGTTTCTGACGAAACTTGAATGGCATATAGGACGGATATAGGGATGAATATACATGGCGATATTTTTTGAAAAAAATAAAAAAAACGTCGAAAATGATGCGGGGCAGCCCCATTAATCTCTATTAGAAAACCCTAATCGAAACCGGCGGATGCAATCCCTGCCTCTCCAATTAGACAGTCAAAAGTTGCCCTAAAAATGGCTTACAAAATAAGGATGTGTGATTATCGGCATCAAAATGTTTTACCATGTTGTACGGTAACTTATCATAGAGAAAATGTCCAACTTGCAAAAAAAGTTAACTGGTCCATACATCTACGAGTTGAGATAAATCAGAAGACAAGTAGCACGGCTGTTTAGTTAACCGGCTACGTATGAGACCTTTGATCACCTTCCCCACGTGCATACGCCTCCGCATGTACATAATCCTGCAAATCCGAGATGATCCGCGATGAACTTAAAATCTAACTCGTAGGAAGACAAAATATGGAAGACAACAGTGAGGAATGGGAAACTATGCATCGCAAACGAAATAAATCAATCCCTCGTGATGAGCTCTTCGTGTCAACGCCTTCAGCTTCGTGATTCGACATCTCCGATGACCCCGGACGGCTCTTTGGCAGGCTATGAGGCCGACTTTCGATGGGAAAAGGGGTTAGGTTGACCAGACCAATGCCCAACCTTCCTTTTATACTTAGATTCAGTTAAACAGATCCGGGTCCGGTTGCCGACCCACGGCCATAAACTGACCATATCTCCCTCATCTTGTGTCGGATTTTGATGTTCTTGATGTCACTGGGAAAAGTCTCAGTGAGTACTACGAAATAGACTACTCATACACCTTATTTGGATATGAAATCTTGAAATAAAAGAATGAAAGTATAAGAGAGGCAGACTGAAATATGTGTCTCGAGCCGTATCGAGTCCGGATTTGAACGGGCTTTCGTATCTAACCTACAGTACGATATTTTAATATATATATCATAATCCTAGAGTCCTACTACTATAAAAATCTCAAAGGAAGTCCCATCCTCGAGACTTGTTGTGTGTCCTACTAGTCTTGTATTCGTGTAATAAATAAAAATCTCAAACAAGAAGACGAACCCCGTAAAAATCTCAAAGATAACTAAATATGATTTCATACTTTTATACCATAAAATAAGCGAGGATAATTTTCCCTAATGTCGATCTTTGCTTCCCATGTAGCATCCTCAATATTGTGCCTATGCCTAAATACTTCAATAATTAGTGGAACGTTCTCCTATCGTAAGGTATTAATCACATGATGCAGGATATGAATATGTATTTCAGGTAAGGAAAGATCTAATTGTAAGAATAGAATGCTTCTTCTTCCTGTTCACAAACATAATGATGTCAAATAATTGAATTAATAAGACATACATTTTCCTATGATATGTATTGGCATGTACTCCTATCTTATGATGAATACCCGGCCCCCTAGGCCCTTGATATAGTAAGAAGATTTAATACTGATGGAACTTTTCTAGTGCAGGTCCTCTTGAGTGAGTGTCTTCTAGTTCACAAGTGAACATGTATGATCCCTTTAAGAGATCATATTACTCATGTGCCCTCGTATGCACACCAGCTCGCTGGTATATAGATCGTGGTTAGGTCATCAACCTATTTGTCTACCAAATGTACACACTCAAATATATAGCAACACATCTATCTCCGGTAAGAGGATGCGTGCCTATATCGTGACAGTATACGACATAGGACTTTGGTTATCTCGATCTCATTAAGTCAACCCTTTGACTTAACTAATCTGATACATCCAAATCTCTATTCCCATGTGGAGCACCTGCATCAAGAGGTCGGTCATATATCAGCCTAATGAGAAGGATTGTCATCTTCTACTCAGACTGGAGATCATTTCTTAATAATCATTTGACGATGATTGACGAGTCCTCGATCTAACTCCTTAGATACTCATCCAAGCACCAGCCTCTATGATTCATTATTGAATCAAAGATGTATGATTACTAATGTGGTCATGGTGTATTACCCTAATTGTATAGAGGGACCTTATAGTGCATTCATTCATTTAATCTCATATAGGGAGTAAAATAAATCAATAACTTGTATTGATAAATCAAACATTAGAATAACATTTATTGTAGGAATGGTTCGCCTCGAGATCGCATGGCTAACAATCTCCCACTAGCCCTCAAAACCATTCAAGTACAATCCTTGAACCCATACTCATTACATGTTGGTCGAAAACCTTCTGTGTCAGAGGTTTGGTAAGAGGATAAGCAACATTGTCGACAGAGGCTACCTTGGTGATGATGATGTCACCATGCTTTTGAATCTCTTGAATGATGTGGTATTTCCTTTCCACGTGCTTGCTCTTTTGATGCCATTTGGGTTTCTTTGCCTGGACAATGGCTCATGTGTTATCGTAGAGTAACTGGATGTGAATATCAGAGGAAATTATGGCAAGTTCCAAGATAAACTTGCACAACCACACTACCTCCTTTGCAGCATCCGATGCGGCAATGAATTTGACCTCTGTTGTTGAATATGTTGTAGTGTCTTGCTTCTTGCTTCTCTAGCTCACATCACCATCGTTCAATAGGAACACAAACCCCGATGTCGACTTTCGATCATCAATATATGACTGAAAGTCTGAATTTGTGTATCCCAAAACTTGGAGATCACCATCTCCATAGACCAAGATGTAAACTTGCGTCCATCTTAGACATATGAAAATGTTCCTAACTGTATTCCGATGTTGTTCTCTATAGCAGGATTGGTAACGACTTACCACTCCCACTGCATGGTAGATATCTGGACTAGTACATATCATGGCGTACATTAAGCTTCCTATAACTGATGCATAGGGGCATCCAGCTATGGTCTTCTTTTCCTTAACACTTTGAGGAGTTATCCCTTACATAGGTGGATACCATGTCTTAACGGGTGGAAACCTATCTTAGAACTATCCATATAGAAAGGTTCAAGAATTTTCTTAATGCAACCATGTTGTGATAATCTCAATATCCTCTTTTCTCGATGTCTGAACAGCTTCAAACCCAAGATGCAAGAGGCTTCTCCTAGATCTTTCATCTCGAAGGTATGGGATAGCTGCATTTTAACATCGGTCATCATCCTGTATCATTACCAATGATAAGGATGTCATCTACGTAAAGCATAAAGAACACAATGGTACTCCCACTAAGCTTCTTGTACACGCATGGTTCATCGGGATTCTGCACAAAATTATAACTCTTTATGGTTTCGTCAAATATGATGTTCCAGCTACGAGAAGCTTGTTTGAGCTCATAGATAAATTTCTTCAACTTGCATATTTTACCTTCCTCGGTTATGAAGCCATGGGGTTGCTCCATATAGATATCCTCCTCGGGGTGTCCATTGAGGAAAGATATCTTGACGTCCATCTGCTAGATGCCGTAGTTAAGAAATGCATCTATAGCTTGCAGTGTCCTGATAAGCATAGCTACATGAGAGAAAATCTCATCGTAGTCAACGTCTTCTCTCTGTGTGTATCCTTTGGCTACGAGTCGTGCCTTGAAAGTCTATACTTTCCCATCATGCCCCCTTTTTCTCTTGAAGATTTATTTACACCCAATGAGTTTTACCTCTTTAGGTGGATCATGTAGGGTCCACACACTATTCTTATGCATAGAGTCAATATCTGACTTTATTGCTAGCATCCATCTATCCATGTCATGATCCGTGAGTGCTTCATAAAACGAAGTAAGTTCATCGTCAGACTCACCTGACATATGGAATCCATACCTTTCAGGTGGTTCAATCACCCTTGAACTCCTTCAAAGAGGTATGGGTGTTTCATCTTTATTTCTCTCTTTAGTTTCTGATTCAGGAAGCTCATAATCCTTATGGGACTCAATAAGTTCCTCTACTTCTTTTTTGTCTTGACCTTTAACGAAGTCGTCCTCCAGAAATCTCTCATCTCTAGAGACGAAAACTTTCTGGGCCTCATGGTCATAAAGCTAGTATCCAATGCCATCTTTAACATACCTAATGAAGTAACACTCACGAGAGGAGATTCTAGCTTGCTTGCATCCACATTCTTCGCATGGACCAAGCAACCCCATACCCTCAAGTCAAGTGTTTAACATTGGATTTGGTTCCATACCACAACTCGTGAGGAGTCTTAGGCACAAATTTGCTTGGAAACTTGTTTAGGATATATATTGCAGTCTCTATTGCATATCCCCAGAAAACTAAGTGGTAAATGTGCTTTTCTCATTACTGAACAGACCATATCTATATTAGTCTTCTTGTGTCTTTCAGCAATACCATTAAGTTGGGGGGTTCCATGAGGAGTGAGATTGGAGACAATTCCATTCTCTGTAAGTTATTCCTCGAATTCATCTAAGAGGTACTCGCCACCTCGGTCAGATCGAATCCATTTGATCTTCCTGTCGGTTTGGTTCTCAACCAAAACCATGAATTCTTTGAACTTTCCAAATGTTTCAGATTTGTGACGTAGTAGGAAGATAAACTCGTATCACGAATGGTAATCAATAAATATCAGATAATATCGACATCCATTTTGAGTCGTGATACTAAAGGGACCGCATACATCGGTATGTATTAGGTTAAGAGTACCCTTGCTTCTTGTAACATTGTTATGGAAATGCGTTCTATTCATTTTACCTCGAATACAATGTTCGCAGGTAGGCAAAGTTTGAAACTGTAGAAAATCTAAGGATCCATTCTATATTAATCTATTGATCCTATCAACAGATAAATGACCAATACTTTAATGCCAAATCATATTCGAATGATTTCCATACTCCCTGGATATTTAAGGTTTTTATTAGTGGTAATAACATTCATGACATGTTCATCAATGCACAATTCATAGAGTCCAATAGAAGTCAAAACACCATCCGCAATATGTTTATCACAACGATTTATTATTAGTTTATTACAGAAAAGGAATGAATATCCACTTCTAACAAGTTTAGATACATATATTAAATTTCTTCTGACTTCAGTTACATAAAGATACTCATTAAGTACTAAGACTCTTCCATTAGATAATGATAGTCAACATGTCCCGACGACGACTGCTGCAACACTTGCATCAGATTCCATCTGGATGACTATCTCTAGGGGTGCTAATCGAATCGAATATCTTCGAATCCACGAGGATTTTAATTCAATTCATTACAAAAATTTTGAATCCGAACCCGAATCGAATTTCAAACGAATTTACTAACTTAAATTCAGATTCAATTCATTTAAAGTTTCGAATATTCAAATTCGATTCATTTTATTTCGAATTTGAAATGTTAATTGATGTGCTAGAGCTTATATAAATAATATTATATGAAGAATAATATAATATTGATATTTTATTGTATTACTCTAATTTTGAAATTATATTACTATGTTAAGTTGAAAAAACTATTAAATTAAGGAAACTATCAATCCAATACAACATAGTGGATAAAAGTACCTAATTTTTGTAATTATTACGTCTTTTACAATCTAAATATACTCGCTTTAAAATGATGAAGAAATGTATAAATATATTATAATTATATGAGCATGTCAAAGAGATGTAATATCATTGACGAAAAAGCTGAACACATTATAATTATCATTGCATGTTAAAGATAAGATCAAACTTATATAGAAAGTTGATACAAATTAATATTATTATTTAAATAATGAGAATAGTGAAAAAATAATGTAGGAAGATAACACCTCTTCATTAATCATGGGAATCTTCATTATCAAAAAATTGAGCCATGAAAATGAAATATATGAATTTTTGATGTACAAAGGAACAACTTACATTATGGTGATAAAAACTTGTATATTACTCATGTGATGAAAAATGTTGCATTAACAATGATAATCATCATGGATTGCCATGCCAGGAATCAAAACAACAAAAAAACAAAGGGAATATATCTAGATAAAATTTGAATCACGACAAATGTTAAGGAGGAACGCGAAGTAGCAAGATCATCATTTTAACATGCTAGGAGAAAGGCCACCATAATCTATCGTTGGTATTTATGATCTTTGGTAGATAGTGAAAGGGAGAATCGAAAAGGCAATGTAAGGAATGTGGAAACATGAAAATAAACGTGTGGGTGAGGATTTGGAATAACAATCAACATTTGATCTTTCTTATTAGATTTTAAGATTAATGTTTTCTTACTATTTTTTATATTTGATATTTAATCTTTGACCGATAGGATTATACATACATATATATACATAATAAATTTGGTATAGATTAAAGTTCTTTGTATACTCTTAATTTCCGAATAGTATGCTAAGATTGATTATTGCACTTTTACAAAGTAAGTCATATCTAAGCTACTATCACTAGACTAAAATAATAAGTAAAGACATGAACTTTGATATTTTGTATAACCGGCGCATGAAGGACCTACATTTCTGACTCATAATATTTTGCAGTCAAACCTCTTGAACTTAGTTATAAAGAGGAAAGGAAGGGGATTGGATCTCATAAGGGGACCTAATGTTGCATATACACGTCATGCATTGACAAGTCACGTCAGTATAGTATGATACTGTGAGAGTATGGAAATCATACCAGTGAAGGGTGAACATGATAAATCATATAAATGGAGCCTACATATGATTATAAGGTTAAAATTAACCACTTAATAAATGTAGTAAGCTGGTTTGAGAGTATATTTAGTTGTTTGCACATGTTATGCTTAGTGAAATCATGCAAATGCTAATTTTTTTAATGTAAATGAATGTAGTAGCTTTTTAACACATATTCGTATACTCTTTTCTACATCTATGTACTTACAAATGAATTTGAATAGATGCATGTCAACCTTTTGATGTAATTATGTTATAATTACCTGTAGAAGAATATTCAGAAAAGATCCTAATCAACCCAGAGTGGTTGTTACAGGTATGCATGTAAATATGTATGTATTATATGTTTACACGTGTTTGTACTATGTATATATAAATACATTGATATATAGATACATATATGTATAGATATATAATATCGAATCGAATCAAATCATTATCGAACGAATTCAGGTAAATTCATATTCGATTCATTTGGGAATCGAATCCCCAAGTTAAATTCAAATTTAGTTCATTCGATTTCGAATCGAACTTTTTTCGAATATTTATTGAACGAATTCTAATCGAATTCGAATGATTTAGTTCAATTAGCAGCCCTTCTCCCCTTCACTGAGATTCTTAGTTTCCTGAAACAGATGCAACAAATTGCATACATAAACAGAAGCACCAAAATAAAAAAATCCAACTTCCTTCTCGTCCAATGAGAAAGTTAGTTTCAATGATGAAAGTAGATTGTATACCTGCAAAGGCTTTATCTTTGTCGGTGAACTTTAAGTATTCTGGGTAATTATGCCTCCAATACCCTGGCTTCTTGCAGTGGTGACAAACGTCGGTTTTCTTCAACGCTATCAGAGTGGATGCATTAGAAGACGAGCCAATACTTTGACTCTTCTTCTTTCTCTTCTGGGTCGGGCCCTTTCGAGAACCATGCTTCCGACCGTACTTTCCTTTGACATGTGCAACCATTGCATTAGCAGAGGGACCATCCTTCTTCATTACATATTCATCAGACTTTAATGCAGCCAATAGCCTAGCATTAGTAAAATCAACTTTACTCATATGAAATGTGACACTAAAGTTGTTGAAAGACTTATAGAGCGACGATAGAATGAAATCAGCATGCACGACTGAATCCATGAAGGCTCACAGGGTTTCCAGTTAAGAGAGGTACCCAAACATCTTAAGTACATGTTCTCTGACAGAGGTCCCCTCCTGCATCCTGTTGTGAATAAGCTCTTTCATTATATTATAATGTTGTGTGCGATTTACATCACCGGACATTTTTTCATATTTAACATGATCTATTGGAAAGTGTTCATCTCCACATGCTACTTACTTATGAAGCACATTGGATAATAAATCAAGAATGTAACATCTTGCCAGATTTTGATTTGCATCGTATTTTTCATTATATGAGATTTCTTCCAGAGTTCGCAAGTAATTATATGCTATAAAAAATTTCGGATATTTAGCTCAGTCAAGTGATCGACCTCCAAGAACCTGCTAAGTGGGTTCATGGACTTCATTTTCTGAAATTAAGAATGCACTATATTAGAATATATAATAATAATATATTCATTTTTTTCTTTGATTAAGGAATTTTTAATCAAATAAGGCTTGCCTTTTTAACTTGGAAAGTTCATTCCCATAATCACTTTCAAAGTAAGAGATATACTTACCGCAATATCTCTAGCAAGAACTAGGATATCCTCTTTACCTTTATCACATCCCAATAATATGAAAAACTGTGACTCGGATAGAAAGAAGCAGTAACATATTCCGCCTTGCAAGTCCGACTTGTGTTTCTCAATTCAGTCTATAACACTCGAGCCCACCACCCCTAAGGTGATGTTGACCCATCGTTAATTGAACCAACCGTCAACAATAATAGAACTCGCTATGGAATCTAATATCGCTCCAATACTACGAAGATCCGATATTAAGGTCACTGCGCATACGGTCTTACTCTTTCGAGGAGCAAAGAGTTTGATTCAGATGCGCTTGTATGCAGGATCTGTCATTACAGACAAGCGTCTCCTACGTACAATCCATGGTAACAGAACTCTTCGCCTTGACGGGAGACCATGGATGTCACTTATATAATCCCCCACCTCTTATTCAATTTTAATTAATTATAATGAATCACATTCATATAATTAATTCTTCCAAGGAAAATACACATCTATTCGTAATAGAGTGTTTTCATTAGATATAATCAATTTAATCACATTAAATCAATTATCAATCCAATTCAAACATCAAATTTGATTGTTACTTGAATGGATTGTATAGTCTCAAAGTACATGTTGTTCAAATTTTAATAATTAGAAAATACATCATGATTTCTCCAGCATTATCCAATCACTACCTGCTGTCATGGTCAGTACCCATGGGAGTGGGACAGACTGCACACGATGCAACCTACTACCCCAACGCTCCTCGACTAAACACCGTATCCACCTTGGAAAATGATAATACGAAATAGATCACTTTGTTCTTGAGATGATAATCGGTTTGACAACCGAAGTTTTACCATATAGTAATAATCAAAACTATTTTGATTATAAGAAAATTTGTTAAACAAATTTCCAATCCTATTCAAGCAAGTTTGTATGTTGGAAGATGATCATGTAACAAATTTGTGATCTAGATCACATCTAATAAAATTATTGATTAAGATAAAGTAATTTAGGGAAATAATTATCACTAAATATTTCTCAAATATTTATCCATAATTATTCCAAGAAGTTAACCATTAATTTCACTATTTTCTTAAAATGACAATCACAAGGTTCTGGACTAGGAATGTAATTTCCAACAGTGACCCTCACTCATTAAAATTATCACAACTCAATCAATTTAAATCCAAAATAAGCAAAGTAAGTTTCAAAAGTTTGCTAATTTGATTTAAAACAGAATTTAAGTGATTATCATGTATTTATAGGAGCTTTAAATGGTAATTAACTATTTAATTACGTCAAAAACTTCTAACCCTGAAATGGTGTATATATGTTCATTAAAAACGATCATAACTTGAGTTGTCGGACTCCAAATCACGCAAAATCAAATCCCACGATTCCTTAATTAACGAGGAATATTATCCAATGATAATTTTGTGTTTAAACATTTTAAACAGGACCGAAAAATAATCATAAATAGGGATGCGAAAATGAAATGCGATAAAACTTTCGCAAGCCCTAACGAACCCAAGTCTTCTTCGGTTTATGGATCGTATCCAAAACATATGACCTGAGGCTTTGATACCACTTGAAAGATTATGGAGGAATCCTCAAGAGCATTAGACAAGCGTGTGGATCGTATCGTATACGATCAAGAGCTACTAGTCTCACTAGTTGTTCGATGCAGCGGAATTTAAAATTTTTAAATTGATGAAATCTCATGATACAAGAACACTTCTTGGATCGTTTTATATAACCACATAATCGGTAAAGGAATACCTCTTGTAGCGTGGTTACAATCAAGCCTCTAAGAGAAGAGATCTCTTGTCTCAAGTCCGATCCGTCGGAGGAGACGCTTGCGCATGAGGATGAATCACATGCTTCACGCAATCTAAGTCGATAATCCAAGTAATGGATCTCTTGATCTCATCTCATGAGATCGGATGCCTTCTTCACGTGCGATATGGACCAAAGAAGACGGAGATTGGAGAGTCGTCGAAGCGGCAGCACAACAACGAAACGTCGACGAAGAGAGCCTTCTCTCTATGAGAAGAGTGGACGACCATTCTTGCAGAGAAAGAGGATTTGGAGTGAGTAACAAGAAAGAGAGAGAGAGATACGTCGAAATTGTGTAATCGGAGATCAATGGATGCCTCTTCTTTTATAGGGTTTGGGAGTCGGATCTCAATCCATGGTTAACACCAAATCAACGGTTGAGGTTGATTTGTGTTCAATCCAACAGCCATGATTTGTGTTGTTAAAAAGTAACAACAACAACAACTGATTTAATTTAAATTAATGTATTGATAAATCCGTATAATTAAATTCAAAATTAAATCAACCACTAGTTTGGAAGAGAGAGATATGAGACATGTGGTGTATATGACAGAGAGTGTGTGTTATTGTTGCAACAATTACATTAACCAATAATGCTAGGGTTACCTTTTATTTTATAATAAAATGGATGCTATGATGCATTTCTAATGCACTCCTAATAATAATAATAATCAATGATTGAGATTATGTTGCAATATCCAAGATTACATGTAATAGTAAATAATGCAAGTTGAAGGACAATATCCACAAATTGCACTCAACTAGCAACATGTATGATGGGAAAAAGAGTTGCCTCCTCATTATAGAGGGGACGACGACCATGGTCGTTCACTCCATATTAGGAGTCTACTCCTTTTCCTAATATGTGGTGTAATCTTAATTGCAGCAAATTAATATATGTTGCATAATTTCTAATGGAATTGTCACAAAAATAATTCGAAATTATTTATGATAATTGCAAGTAAGCCAGTGGTATTTATCTTGGAGATAATGATGGAAGAGATTGACTTATCCCTTAAAGGGGGTGGGGACGACCACCAAGCCACATGGCACAAATTAATGCCATATATATATGCATTTATATAGGGATTTAAGGATAAAATGAAAGAATAAAGGTGATGAAATGTAGATTCATCACATATTTCGGTATATATCTGAGTCTTAGGATCTTATACATCATGTTAGTTTTTCGGTAAGGTGAACCAAACCATGATTTATTCAAACTAATATCCATTTAAAAATGATTTATTTCACCTACACCACTATATTCTTGACAACATTTTCCCCTTCCAGGTCCCATAACATGACCTCCACCAACATGGGCCTATTTGGTAATTGGGTTGGATTGGGTTGGAGTAACCTCCCGTGAATAGTAGCTATTTGGATGGTTAGGAGGGTTGGAATGAGAATTGTGATGTGATGTCACGTCGGTTTATTATGGAATTCCAACCTACAAGTGCGGTGAGATAAACCAGGTTACCCCAGGGTAACCTGATAACTAAACGAGCCCTTATCCCTACTATTGCCGAAACCACCTCTACTCCCAACCCCCTCCCTCCTCCTCCTCTGCCTTCAACTTCCTTCGCATGATCTCCTAGCCCCCTTCACCAATCATCCCCACCGCCTTCCTCACCATCTCCAGTCCCACCACCATTGGAACCACCTCCACTCCCAACCCCATCCATCCTCCTCCTTTGCCCTTAATATCCTTCACTTCACTTTCGAAACCCCTTTGTACGACCTCCCCACCACCACCCCCACTTCGCCACCGCCGGGGAACCACCCCTGCTTCCAAAATCCCCTTCCCTCTCCTCCCACTGCCTCCCAGCACCCCCTCGCTCTTGATGTAACAAGGGGGCATGATCAATGGGCAGAGTAGAATCTCTAGATGGGTCGATGATGAATCTACGATTCGTCGTCTTTATTCATTTATTTTAGCTTAAAATCTCTTGTAAAATACATGTATTTAACACAAACTCCATATTCTACTAACGTGCATCTGTGTGTAAATATTATATATTTGTATATTATTTTAACCTAAAATAATTAAATAAAGAAAGAACGGAAAAATAAAGGAAAGAAAATAAAAAAAGGAAGACTGTATATATGTAATAGATACAGGCTGACCTGAACTCCGAGAGAAGGTTAAGACTTGACCTGATCGACTAGGAATAAAGTAGGGGGAGATAGGATCCTCAATTAAAAAATTAAAAAAAATTGTGTGATGTGTATATTTGTATACCACACTACTTTATTTGTACATTAATTGACCTCAAATCATAGAACTTTCAAAACCAAAGTTGTAAATAAAAATGTGTTCTAATTAATAAAAATAATTGCATAATTAAATCATGTACATAATAAAAGTAACCACACGTGGAAGAAGCCACTAAGCACTAATTGAAAGACCAATTTTGGATCCATATGAACTCAAATTGACCAATCTCACTTCCATTGGATTATAAATTAAATTATCTTTAAAATGGATGTATTTTCATAATTTTTGGAGTTACGAGTAAAAAGTTGATTTACTGGGATGGTTTGTGCAATTTTCCCAGTAATTTGTACATATTGTGCTTGTATATATTTGTAAATATTTTTATTAATTATTTAAAATAGAAATAAAAAATAAAAATAAAAAGTTAATTTTCTCATTTATCCTTGTATATAATGTCATATATGTTTATAATATATGTATGTAGTTGCCATTCTTAATTAACCGTAGTAAAAAATAAAAAAATAACAATTTTTATTCAAATAAATATAGTGATGAAAAGTAAAAAAATTAGTTAATTTTGTAAATCGTTTTATAAATCTTTATCTCTATATCATTTCAATTTTCATCTCTCTTATCTCTTTATCCAAAAAGTCAAAAATTCAAATGTCATCTCCGTTATCTTTTCTATTTATATGGCTCATTCTCCCTCATTCCAACGGGATCAATATTTGGTGAGAGGAGCCCGATCTCCGAGAGTCTTCTTGTCGAGAAAGGTGCCTAGACTCTGAGCCCTCCGGTGACAGCACGCCGACCTTCGTTGAGGTGATCAAGGTCTTTTCCGCTCTTAAGATGAGATCCATCGTCATTTTTCTTCTTATTTTATCCTACATCAACCTTAGTTTATTTTCTCATATTTGTTCATTGTTGTCATTCTGTTTCTCTAGATCTTAAAAATCCATCACGAATTGATCGCCGCCAACTCAATTTTTCATCTCATTTTCTTGATCTCTCTGCATTCTTTTCTATCTTCCATGATATATCAACTTCAACCACGCACGGTGGTCGGAGAACCAGATTCGATTCCTCATGTTTCGCTGAATCCCCGTTCACCTTTCGATTTGTTTATAAATAACAAAAAATAAAAAATGTTTTTTTGTCTAATATTTGTTTGCAGGATCATTAAAAAATAAAAAAACATTTTTATTATCTATTTTTAATTTCCCTAATTCGAATTTACAAAATAAAAAAAATAAAAAATCCAATCGCTAGTGGCAGGCGCTGCCCTCCAGCAACGTGCAGCACCCGCCACCCTCCACCGTTGCTTAGAAAGCTCCAGGCCGACGACCGCCGGTACAGCTGCCCCTGTGCAGCAGCAGTGGACCTCCGTCTCTACCGCACGAGAGTGACGCCCTTCAATCCTCCACCGTGCGAGTCCTCCTGTCGCCGTCAACCACCACCTCCTTCAAAGATTTCCACAGATCCACCTGCGCGAAGCCCCTTCGCACGGTGCGGCACCGCCCCCGCCTTCGTCTCCAGAGCCATCCACCCCCTGAGGTTCGCCCGTCGGTCACCGTCCATCTCTCCTGAGTCTGTCGTTCGGACGCCCCGCTCCTAGAGAGGAGCGCCACCGCATCGCCGCGCGTGACTCCCTCTTTATCTGAAGTCGTCGTTTCCACCGCTCGTGCGCGCCCCCTCGTCCCGTCACCCGCGTAAGCCCCGCCTCGGCCTAGGGCGGAGCCCTCCTCCGCTTACTGCCCAAGCCCGCCTCCGGCACACGTCGACACCCGCATCTCTTGCGCCTCCGCTATCTCCCGCTCTCAGCCACGCGTGAACGACATCACCTCCTCGCTCGTGAGGGTGGCAGCGGCTGAACCCCTCTTCCCCTGTTCGGAAACAAAAGAAAGAAAGAAGAGGAAACATGCCCTAAGAAGAATAAGTATATTTTATTGGGCAAAATACACTCATGACCTTGGAAGTTTTTATAATTACAAAGAAGACCCCTGCTCTAGACTGTCACGTGTAATGCACGTGCTACTTGGGTAACTTGCACATTCTCCCTCTGTTTTATTTCTTTTATTGATTTAATGCAAAATCAACAACTATTTACATTTTAATCCATGTGTTTCCAGACCTTTATTTTGCTAGCTTTTCTCATTGAAATAAATGTTTCTTTGGTCAATAAATCTCCCAAAAATGATGCTATGCTTCTGATGTGCTAATCTTTTTAGCATAAATTTTTCATTGCATTTTATTATCATTTATTATTATTAAAAAATAAAAAAATATTGTCATTTTATCTTCTTGAAATTCAAAAATTCATAAAAATTTGAATATTGCTCCAAAAATTACAAAAAATAGAGTAGTTTTATTTAATTGTCTTTTAATTTTTGTCCGAATTTTGTTTATCCAAATATTCTACAAAAATGCAAAAATCTTGATTTCATTCTCTGTTTATAGATTTTTATCCCTATTTTATCATAAAAAATCTTGATTTCAATCTTTGGTGATAGGAGCCCGATCTCCGAGAGTCTTCTTGTCGAGAAAGGTGCCTAGCCTCTGAGCCCTCCGGTGATAGCACGTCGGCCTTCGTTGAGATGATCAAGGTCTTTTCTGCTCTTAAGACGAGATCCATCGTCATTTTTCTTCTTATTTTATTTTATATTAACCTTAGTTTTATTTTCTCGTATTTGTTCATTGTTATCATTCTGTTTTTCTAGATCTTAAAAATCCATCACGAATTGATCGCCACCAACTCGATTCTTCATCTCATTTTCTTGATCTCTCTGCATTCTTTTTTATCTTCCACGATCTATCAACTTCGACCACGTGATAACCAGGAATTTCTAACGGTCTTGTATTCTACACAAGGCGGGAACACGGAGGTCGTTGCGGTGACCGCTAAGAACCCCTAATTAATCAACAATTAACCCACACTAGAAGTATCAAGAAATGACTAGCAAATGTGAAGTTAAAATTTATTTTTAACTCTGCACAAAAGATGTATAGAAGCAAGTATGCAGAGAGTTCGAACACAGGGAGCAAGGCAGGATAGATCCACAAGAGTGTGTGAGAGAATGTGATGCGATTGTCCACACTAAGCAATGCAAATATTTTTGTGGGTTTTTAATTTTTATATTTTTTATTTTTAATATTTAATTTTGTATTTTGGTTTTCTTTTTACTGATTTTGTATTTTCTTTTTATAATTTATATATTTTTATATTTTCTTTTTCAATGTAGGAATATATATATAATATAAGAAAAGAGAGGGGTAGAGTATTTATAAAAAATGGGTAAAAATAGTCAAAAATCAGAAAATAAAATCTTTTTGGTCTTTTATAATTTTTTACTGTTTTTGTGATTTTTGGGGAATTTTCAGAATGTTTTTGGTATTTTTAAATATCAAAATAAGGGATAACAGTGGACTAGGTTGCTGGCCGAGATCAAAATGGGAATGAAAAATATCAAATAGTAACAAAATTTTCCCAAATTAATTTTAAAATATAGACAATGAAATAAGGAAGACACATCAACTGAGTTTATATTTTTGTGGTTTTTCTATGATTTTCTATATTTTTTTGAAGTTTTTAAGTGTTTTCTAATTTTTAAGGTTTTTACTTTGAAAGTTTTAGTGGTTTTTGGACTGACACTAATAGATGATAAAACACACAAAATATAATTTTTTTGTAATTTTTCAAAATGTTTTAATAATTTTTATGGGTTTTCTAATGCAAACAGTAGGAAAAGTACATGTTTTTTTATTTTTAATAAATATAAAAATGCAATAAAAATATAATGCAAAAATGTGGCGTGAATGAGCAGGCAAACATGAGCTTAATGTGATTTTTGGGGATTTTTCAAAGTTAATATGATGCCTTAAATAAATAGATCAAGCACACAAAAATATTAAGCCTAGCAGGGGTGTATATGCAAATATCAAAACATCCAGGGGCATATATGCAATTTTCACAAAATCTAAATCTCAATATTTAATTTTAAGTACTAAATACAAATTTTAAAGGCCGCAAGGGTACTAGCACAAATTACCCAACCCTACGCGTGACAGGCACGTGCTTGGAAGGACCTAAAAGTAATTTCCAAAAATCCCAGGGGATTTAATGCAAATATCCCAAAATTATTACAGTACATATGAATGTTTATGGACTAAAGCTAAATGACAAAATGGTAGAGGGTCCCTTTGCAAAATGCCCTTCACCTCACGCGCACAGGCACGTGAGATGACGTGGCGAGGACCTAATCTGCAAATATAGAAAGTTCAAGGGGATAAGTGTAATTATTACAAAACTTTTAAACTTCCCCTGAAAGTTTATAAACTAACTTTTAAATACAGAAACGCGGGGGTAGATATTGCAAAATACCCCACTCGGCTCGATCCGACGGCTGATGCGATTCCACTTGCCACGTGTCGACGATCCGACGGCCGATGACGCTTCGCGTTGGACGGTGAAGATTAGATCCTCGGGTGAAGATCTGACGGTGGAGCTCGGGCGTGATCCAACGGCTGCGATGCGATCTGGAGAGGCAGCCCAATCCAACGGTGGCGAAGCGCTGAGGAAGAACGGGGAAGAACGCCGGCGAGGCGAACTTTCCAAGGCTGGATCTCCGTGCTCTGGTGGCTTCTGAGCTTCAAAATGGGGATGCACACTCCTGGGAGGTTCCTCTATGCGCTAAGAGGTCCAAAACACCTCGACGGTGGCCGAGGCTCGTTGGGGACGTCGGCGGAGCTGGGAGGCTTCTGGCGGCTCCGGCGAGGGTCAAAATGACCCCCAGGCATGCGATAAAGCCCAAACACCTGCAAAACAAGGTGAGAGAACCCAGGGCAAAGTGCCTGGGTCCAGCAGTGGCGAAACGGTGGCGCGAAGCGGCGGGGCGGAGCTCGGTCGGAGGTACGCTCCGGCGAGGTAATCAAATTGGGCGATTTACTCGATGGGATTGGAAGTATTTTGAGGGCTTTTAAACCTAAGATTAAGGGAAGGAAAATGCATGAAAAATAAATGGGTGAAGTGGCAGCCTCGACGGTTGATAACCGGAGGGAGTGTACCTCGACCGCCGGAGTTGGGGGAGGCGGTGGAGACGCCTCCGACCTCCTTCGCCTTAGTTGATGGCACGACGCTGGAGCTGTCACCTCCAGGTATGCGTGGAGCACAAGAGGAGCGAGGAGGGGTGGACCGAAGGTATTCAAAATCAAAAATGAAGTCAGGGGTACCATATATGTCGTTTGACCTGATGACTGAAGTGGTCCAAAGACCAAGGCGTATCAAGCAGATCTTCGACCCATAGCCCGAGGTTTCACTTGGGCGGGCATCCTCGATCATGGAGGATGAAAAGTCAAGAAGGGCGCGACACGAAATAATGCAAGGAGCGGCCTGGAAAAATCAACAAAAAGGGGTCGAAACCAAGGCTCTGACAGGCTGCCAGGGCTAGGACAGCCAGTTGACCAAGGTCAACTTTGACTGTCCCCTGATTGGTCCATGTGGACCAATCAGGAAAAATCCCTGGAAAAAGAATTGTTAATTCAATAAAAATAGAAAAAAGGTCGAATTAAATCTAGGTTATTAAATAAAAAATATTTATTATTTTATGTAGTATTTTATTCTGATTTTTAATTATTTTTATGAGGTATATTTTTACAAGTTTACTTTTATACCCTTTATAGGTATAATATCTATATATTTTATTCTTTTATTTTTATTTTATGTATTTATTTTTATTATTTTTATTTAGTATTTTATAAAATTATAAAATACTTTTATGCACGTAATTATATTTTTATTTTATTTTTCTGGTATAGTTTGTACACTTAATAAAATATAAGTACTATTTGTATAGGTATAAGTATAGGTATAATACCTATGTATAGAATATACAAGTATTTTATTTGAATTTATTTTGCATTTTTTTATGATTTTATTGTACATATATATTATAAATAATATTTACAAGATTATAAAAATATAAAAATACAAAAAATAATGAATAAATAATAAATTGAATATTTTAATCTGTACAAGTATACTACAAGGGTCCAAAACTCAACTTTAAAACCGTAACTCCGAAAAATACGAAACCACCTCCATTAAATAGATTATTTTAAGCTATATACAAGGTGAGTTTGATACATTTCGAGTTTTTATTTGCAAGATACATGTCTGGGAAGTTGGAGTTTTGGAATCTTATTCAGACCATAAGTTTTTGTCTGTGTATTATTTTTCAGTGAAATCTATTTTGTATTTTTCTTTATTAAATTATCTACAACTTTCATGTACAAAGTTTCTTTATTTGATGTATAAAAAGTGGGATCAAAAATAAGTCCCAAAATGAATAAAGAATGAATGGAATAGTATAGGTATCTGACCCTTATTTCCCCCTACTTTATTTCTTGTCGACCTATTCATCAAGATGCCTAGGTCACGGGGTTTCGGGTCATAAAATATTTACAATATTTTATTCTTTTTCTTTTATTTTATTTATTCTATAATTTTGACTTTAAATACAATATTTTATACACTAATTGGATGCACATGCATGTATGCTAAGATGTGGGATTTAATGCTATTTTCACGCATTTGCTAGGGTTTTTGATGCCAAAATGATAGAATAAAGATGATAAAATGTGGCATTTTTGTTGGTATACATATATACATAATAATATTTTTGTTGGTATTTTTTCCAATTGTTTTGTTTATTTTTTTGGTATTTTTAATATGATTATAATTACATTCTATTATGCACAACATTACTCTACTTTTTAGAGGTTGTATAGAAAAATTGAGAACACATAAAAATATGGGACACACACAATTTATTATTTTCCTACTTATAAAAGTACAAAAAACATGCCATTTTCTATTGTCTAACTATTAATAATATATAAAAATTTTAGAATGTTTCGAAAATTTTAATATATTTATCATGCATATATGGAATACCAAAATCTTTGCAAATAAACTTGGTAAGAAAAAATGTTAAAAAAATAGCATTAATGCAATTAATTAATCTATTGTAATCTCTAATATAAAAGAAAAGAAAAAAGGAAAGTCCAGCGATTAATTACTCCATTATCATCTAATATAAAAGAGAAGATTAATTAGTCCATTATTATCTAATATAAAAGAGAAGAAAAAGGAAAGACCAGCCGTGTTTCACTAATCTACGCCTCCCTTACACCGCGCGTATCCAGCGGGTCGTCTCGTCGTCCTCAGGAACGAGAGCCGTACGAAGTTCAAACCCCTCCGTTGGAAAATAACCAAACGACACCGTCCGTTCCCCCAAATCTACCTAATTACCACCTCCTCCCCCTCCCGCCTCCGCAGCTCTCCGCCTGCGGCAATAAGAAGAAAAGGGCCCCTCGCCTCGTCGGGGACGGGCCCTTCCCCTTCCAAACCCTAGTCCTCGATCGTCTCGAGGGGGCGGAGATCTGCAGACATGGAGATACTAAACAAGCTCAGGAATCTCGATGCGTACCCCAAGATCAACGAGGATTTCTACAGGAGGACCCTCTCCGGGGGCCTCATCACCATCGCCTCCTCCATTATCATGATCTTCCTCTTCATCTCCGAGATCAGTACGTTCCTCATGCTCTTTGATCGGTTTCTGATCTGCTCTCTGTTGATGTTTTTCTCCGAGTGTATTTTTTTTGGTATTGATCTCCCATATTTCGGCCTTCCGTTTTCCTCATTTTCTTCTTATGATAAAAGACCGATTTTGGCTTCGTTATTGCAATCAGTCCCCGTAGGATGATTTATATCCGAAGGAACATCAATTTCTGCTAATTAATCTATCGGTGCTCCGTTTTTTCGGAGATTTTAGATCATGGACGTAGTGGAACTGCCAAAATTGTAACAATGGGCGGCGGTGTTAAAAAATGGTGGATTAAGTAAATAGCTGGAAATATGGCATTCTCATCAATGTTGGCAGTGCTCTGACGGAAAGGAGATGGAATGATTCATCTGGATGATGTGTGGACATGGTGATTAATGGCATATGCGGTGATAAGTCTGGAACACACACCATATAGCGGCATGCATCCATTTTCATCCGGTCAATTCAACTCGACCTTGTCTGTTTCTTTCTGATGTTTTTTGTGTCATAGGAGCCTATTTACATTGCAAGTAAATATATCGCAATTTAATTGAAATACAATGTATGGGTGGGGGATGGACGCATTCGGGTGAAACCCAAGAATATTTTGATTTTGATAACTTTCAATTCCATCACCATCACAACTATTACCGACTTAAGAACTCCATCACTTGCAAGCAGTACGTGTCCAAATGACAAGGCGGGGAATTCTCAATAGTGTGGTAGTGTGCTTAGTACATGCAAATTCGGCTGTAACTGCTGCATGATGCAGCTCTTTATTTTAACTGCATGATTCTTGGAGGACCATAGTTCTACTGAAGATCAAGATTTGGCTGAGGAAAATGCTGGTGACAATAGTTTACGGAATCATATAACTAGCAGGGATAGTGATGCATCATGAAATTAATAAATAAGGATTTATTTATTTATTTTTGTCCGTTAATTATAATCTCATTTTATTTACAAATATTTGATTGTCGCAATTTTATTTTAAATAAAGAAATAGCATGTGTTAGAGTCAATTAGAATACGTTAGAGTCAAATTTGAATATTAATTTGAAATTTCTTTCTAATTCTGCAATCCCATCCCTCATATATAAAAGGGTGGTAGTCTATTATTTTTAAACAGTTGAAGTTGAATTTATTTTCAGAATTATCTCATCTCTCTTCCCCTTCCCTCTTCTCCCTCCACGCGATCTCTGCGCTTCTCTACCCCGAACCACTTGCATCCGATGAGCCTTCTCTTCTTCTTTCCTCTAATTTCTTTTTCCACCATATTTTCTACCGCTAAAAAATTTATTTTCCGTCGTTGCAAATCCTCATTTGCATCAATTGGTATCAACGCATGACCTACAGATCGTCCTCATGATCTGACGATCTGTACAAAAGTTCGTGCAGGCATGCAACGAAAGACTATCATTCGTCGGAACATAAACGGCGAGCCGTCTACAATAAGGAGATGATGTCCATATTGCTCGAATTTCAATTAAAACTACGAGATTTGGTTGATGATTTTCGGATTCTAAGAGTTGCCGGATCGAAACCTCTCGTCTTTGAATCTACCTTCCATGTTTTCGAGGAAGAAAATCAAGGAAACAACGTCGTTGTCGATGATCTATTCGCTATCGAGCCCGTTTCACAAGAAAAAATGTCATCTTTAATGACGTGCTCGCTGTCCAGACTGTTTCAGACTTGCAAATGCTAAAGAAATTTACTTACAACCCACCTGCGACCCTCTCTTGGAACCCCTCCACCACCATCGCACCTCTAGCACCTCCCCCGATCGCATCATCATCCCTCCCAGTCCCACAATCAGCCCCTATCGCCACCAAAACGACATCTCCAAACCCCAACGATTCCCCACACCACTGCAAAACCACACCGACACCCTGACCTCGCTAGCCCAACCCCCATTGAAGCTTCCTCCTCTCACCCAAGTATACCCAGTGCCTCCCCAACACATCCAAGTCATTCCACCACAAATTTTCGTCTGCATCAGGTGGCGACAGTGCAGGGGCGAAGTAGAATGGTTGGGGCGGTGGTGTTAGGGCCGTGGGAGGGTGGTTCGAAATCGACGGTGGAGGTACGAGAGGGGGTGAGGGTGGTGCATGGGTGATGGAGGAGATTGGTAGCAGGACTGGGGGTTTTGTTGGAGGTGCGGAGGTGGCGGGACGGGTTGGAGGAGTTGTCGGGGGTGCTTCGTGAGCACAAGGGGCCGACCGTAGAGGCAGGGAAGGAGGCGGGGGTGTTGGGTTGACCGATGGGGGTGAGGATGACGATGTGCATGTGGGTTTGGGAGTGATCGGTGCCAAGTTGGGTTGTTCAAGGGGGAAAGCGACGATGGGGGAGTTAGAGAAGGTGGTTGGGCAGCAGGAGGGGGTGGCGGAGGGGGGGATTGTGTAGGGCATGGCAACATTGGTAGGGGAATTGGGGGTGGCGGGATAAATGACCTGTAACATCGGGGTAGGAGTTGAAGCCTCATGATCTTCCTGGACATCAAGTGAATGTCGTTGATGGTTGTTTTTTTCTTGTTGTTCTTCCTCAATAGCGGCTTATATATCGCTCCGAGTTTGAAAATCGACAACCAAATCACGTACATTCGATTGAAATTCGAGCAATACGAACATTAACTCCTTGTTGTAGGCTTTGTTGGCTCATCATTTACGTTTCGACGAATGATAGTCTTTTATTGCGCGCCTACAAGAATATCAGTATGGATTGTTAGATCGTGAGGTCGATCTTGATGCCATGCTCTAATACCAATTGATGCGGATGAGAATTTACAACGATGGAAAAATACCTTTGATGGTGGAAATTTATTTGGTGGAAGAAATCGAAGGAAAAGAGAAGAAAAAGCGTGTCAGTTGTGCGAGATTTGAGAAAGAACCTTGTAGATCACGTAGAGAGAGAGAGATGGGAGATAAAATCTCAAAATAATTAACTCTGAACTTGAATTAAATAAAGGAACACTATCTCCTTTATATGAGAGGGGCGAGACTACAAAAATAGAAACAAAAATCAAATTCAAATCTAACATATCATAATCGACTTTACCTGATTAACTATTTAATATAACGAACTAATTAATTAAATTGAGATCACATGCGATCCCTTTATTTAAATAAAATTGCAACGGACTAAATATAATTATTTAACCCTAATTTAATTTAACGAAAAATAAGCTCTATTTTTTATTTCACGCTGCATCAATTTTAGAAGGTGCAACCTCATGATGGGGGAACTTTTTGCACGTTTCATCCCCAAGTTGCTCGCGATGCCATGAGGAAGCGGATGATGCGGATCATCTATTTTTCAAGTGCAGGTGCTTTTTGGAGGTTTGGAACCTGCTTGGGAACCATGCAGTTTGTTTTGATTGTGCCTCAAGCTCCTGGGATTCCATTTAGGAGAGATGGATTGGCACAAAGAAGGAGTGAGTTGGTTATTTAGTGCTAATCTGGTTAATTTGGATTGCCAAAAACGACATGATTTGTCGTCAGAATCGGATGTGTGTGGAAAACATGGTGGCATATGCTAGGGTGCTGGTTAAGAGTTGGAGTCTAATTTCCTACTCTACTTTTGCCTATTTAAGGCTTGTAATTTGAATGAGGTGATAAATGGTGAAGGTTTTGGGTACACATGATGGTGGAGGCCCTTTTTTTTAAAAAGTATGGCAAATCACTTGTCAAGTATCCCTTGAAGCATCCTATTAATTTCATAAAGTAGTGGTATTAGTGGGCACCATGTCTGACTTTTGCAGTTACAGGGAACTCTATTCGAATGCTTTTAATTAAAGATTGAGAAGGAAGAAATGGTTATAAGCGATCTACAAATGTGATGATCCTTTTTTATGAAGAGAGCTCCACAAGAAGCTCAATCCCCACTTCGTATACTTTAGAGAAATCCACTTTCTATATCATCCCTACCATCTACCTCCCCTTCAGTTTATCATAACCAGCGTAAAAAATAGTCGAATCTTTTAACATGGATTTGAGCAAGAATCCATGTAGTCGACCCTACTTATAGTGGGAGAAGGCTTAGTACTAGCATTAGACATTGCAATATGCTGAAAGTCCACCACTTTAAGGCTATGCCTTTTTTGAGGCATGTGGTGGGTAATGATGATTCTTTCAGCTCATAGTTTGATGATTGATCAATGAAGAGATCTTTGAATGATCAATTCCCTAGGCTCTTTGAATTGACACCTGACAAGGGAATTTTGGTGACAATAACCTGGTCAGAGGGGACTTGAGTCCTCAATTCTCCTATCGCTTTTCATATCGGAGGATGTATGATTTCTTAAGAGTTGAGACTGTCTAGCCTTATTGAGTGGGTGGGGGGCTCTACTGATGGGGGTGATTATTGGACATGGACTGATAGTCATTTCTCAATGAAGAAGGCTTACCTAGTTTTCTCTACTTCTGTGGTTTTTTGGTATTGGTGATTTGGCTCAACAACAATAACAACAACAACAAAGCCTTTTCTCGCAATTAAGTAAGGTCGGCTACATGGATTCTTCGCCTCCATTCAGATCTATTTTGCATCAATCTTGGACTTATATCCAAAAAACTAAGATCCCTTCGTATAGTCTCTTTCCGACGGTTTCTGGGCCGTCCTCACTCTCTCTTAGTATGCTCAACATCCCAATACTCGCATCAGCTGACCTTCTTTGCAAATGACCAAATCATCTTAAGCGGTTTTCTCGCATCTTATCATTGATCGGAGAGACACCAACTTTCTTTTGATTCCATCATTATGAATCCTATCTTAATGTGTGTGTCCACACATCCACCGTAACATTTTCATTTCTGCTACAACCATTCTCTGCACATATCTATGATTCACATGTCAACATTCAAATCAATAGAGCATATCAGGTCTCACGTATGCTTTGTAAAACTTTTCTTTAATTTTTGAAGGAGTTTTCTTATCAAGAGAACAACATAAGCTCCTCTCCACTTTAGCCAGCCTGCACTTATTCTATTAAGTACATCTCCATCAATTTCCCCATCATGTTGCAAAATAGATCCCAGGTATCTAAAAGAATCTCTCTTCCGAATGTTATCGTCACCAATCTTCACATTGATTCCTTCACCATTGCTTCCATCAAAGTTGCACTCCATATATTCCATATTAGCCCTACTTATACGAAATCCTTTAGTCTTCAATGCATGTCTCCAGACCTCAAGCTTCTCATTTACTCCATCTCTTGTCTCATCAATCAACACAATATCATTAATAAATAACATACATCAAGGTAACTCATCCTGAATGTGATTTGTCAACTCGTCCATAATCAAAGTAAAAAGAAACATACTCAAAGCTGAACCTTGGTGTAAACTAATGTTGATGTCAAAATAGTCAATTATCCCGTCCTTACACAAGACAAAGCCCTATCATACATATCCTTTACGAGGTTATTGTATAAGATAAGTACTTATCTCTTCTCCAAAGCTCTCCACATTATCTTTCGTGGGACAAAATCATAAGCGTTCTCCAAATCAGTAAAGGTCACATGGAGGTTCTTCCTTTTAGATCTATAAATCTCCATTGTTCTCCGTTTTATAGACTACTAATTGCTATATATAACTGTCTTACATGCCCATATCTAGATTAACACATTGCTATATATAACTGTCCTCCATGCCCATATGTAGATTAACACACTATTGACAGTTGCATCCGTAATCAAGATTTCACAGTTATTTTATGATCATGAGACATGAATATGTTTTTCTGAAAAAATGAGACATAGACACGCTGTATTCTGGTGATAGTTGATACACGTCATTCTGATCCTCTTCTCGTATACGTACTTTTTTTTGCATATTTGTCCATTTTAATTTTATTATAAATTTTCTATGTGCGCTGATGCAGGACTCTTTCTTAATTCCGCAACTGAGACCAAACTGATAGTTGACACTTCACGAGGGGAAACATTACGCATTAATGTTGGTATTGTTTCATGTAGCATTCATTGTGATTTTTAAGTGTCTAATTAATTCGTTTTGCAGTTATTCTTCATAAATTACAATATTTTTTGAAGTTTAAGAGATCACTAAAACAATTATGTGGAGAGATGGTTCATTGAACATTATTGAGGGCTGTGCTCTTTATTTACATAGTATCCTAAAATACTACATGCACGTCTTTCAAGAGACTAGGAGGATAGAGTTTCTGATGACCGTTAACTCTGAACTACTCAAACTGTAGCATATCTAATATATCCATTATATTCACTATGGAGAGAATTCTAATTGGACCATAGCGTAGCCTTGGTGAATATATCGACCAATTGAGATCAAGCATCACATATAAATTGGGTGGATAAGAGATGAATGTAGGCTCACCTCAACACTCCTGCCTGTCCCCGTGGACGGTTGGGAAAGCGACTGTTGGTGGGTTCCTGCGCCTGATTCTACCGCAAAATTTGGATTGGCCGCATGGATTTGCTCTCATCACAGGCCAAATTGAGTCTGGGTGCAACAAAATCTGTCCCATGATCCCTATTTTTCTCGCTCTTGTAGATCTAGAGAAGATCCCATTGTAGGACTCTTTTCTTATTTTGAAGGAGCGGTGATTTTGGATTGTTTTGGAGATTTGAGGCATCTAGGAAACTTGCAGCTATGTTAGGGCTGCTGGTTAGAATCGCTGGTGGTGCAGTGGGTTCCTTGAAGATCTGCTCTTAGGTCTTCCTGGAGATTGTGCTGAGACTGCTACTCGGGCTTTCACGACTGAGGGGTTGGCTCAAGCAGCAGTGGGAATATTCAAGAAACTGTTCTGCCTGAAGGTGTTTGAGTAGGTGGGACGGGGCTTTCTCATAGCAGCACTGGATCTTTGGTTCCCTGCTTCATGGTAGAGCAACAAGGTGTGATGCGCTTGAGTGTTTGCAAGTCGGGGTCATCGGAGAGAAGGGCAGTGGTGGGGGTGCACGTCTGGTGTTTGTGAACATTTGGGTGCACACAGTTTTCGTTGAACTGTTAGATACTGCTGTTGCCGGAAGTGCTAATAATGCGTTTCAGGAGGTGGGACGAGGCTTTCTCGTAGAAGCAGTGGATCTTTGGTTCCATGGTTCATGGTAGAGCAACGAGGTGTGTGGCCATGGAGTGTTTCTAATTTGGGGTCATCTGGAAGAACGGCAGTGTTGGGGGTGCAAGTCTGGTGTTTTTGAACATTTGGGTGCATGCAGTGTTTGTTGAAACACCAGATGTTGCTGTTGCCGGAAGTGCTTATAAGGTGCTTGGGGGTTTACTTGAGCATGCTCCTGCAGTTAATACGGGGATTCCAAGGGCATTTCGCTAATGAATGATTTCAAGTGCCTTTCTTTCTTCTCTTAATTTTGGGAAGAGAAGGTAACTCATCTCAGAAAGAAGGCTTAGACTGGAAAAAATGTCCAATGTGGTAACGGGGAAGATCGACAAGGTCTCCTACTCTGATGTTATGAAGGAAAGCAACTTGCCTCCTGATTTCAGCCCTACTTCCTATCAAGATCTCAAGTTTAAGGCGATATATACTATAGTGGAAATTACCGAAGACATGAATTTGTTACAGAGGCCTTTTGTATTGTGAGTTTTGTGTGGAGGTTTCACCTCAATTTTCTTAGAACGTAAGAAACATATGCAGAATAAGTGCTTGTCGAGCTATGATCACACCTTGCCCACCTTACCTTACCTTGGTTATTGTTGGAGTATGTTGGTATGCATCTCTTATGTAGGTGAGTAATTGGATCTCTCCAGGGTCCAATTACAATACCAAAGTTGTTTAGTCCCACGTCTACCGGTTGTGAGATGTGGAGACTCAGTGGGGGCTATACAAGAAGCCCCTCAATCTCTGTACCAGATGAGAAAGTGCAATGCATACATTGGTCCTTTGAGGCGTTCTCCCGTAATTTCATCCCGCTCATTAGGGAGTAGGGTTCCACGTAAAATCCCGCTATTCTAAATGTTTTTATCTTAATTTCTCTGATACGCTTCTGCATTATATTTTATAACATGGTATCAGAGCTGGTTCGATTATCGAGGTTTTCATGTTATTTATTTCTTTGAGATTCGAGTGTAATGCCCTGATGAGCCCTCGATCTGGAGGCCCTCCTCTCTCATCTAGGCAGCGACCCCTCATCCAACACAATACCGAGGGAGATCTCCGGATCTCCATTCAGGTCAAAGTCTATGACGTCACCGGCTGGCTCAAGGTGCGCATCACCTAGGTGGCATTGATACTATCGCCACCCGTGGCACACCGACTCCGCCTCCTCATCCATTTCCGCCTCTGCTACCGAGGCTCAATCCCAAAAGCTCCACCGCATTGATCTCTAGGCGGCGAGCCCTCTTCCCGACCTCCAGGTTACAGGGAACCCTAGCAAGCGGTGACAATGTCACTGCTCTCTCCAGACGACATCCCTAGGAGGCCCAGCAACTCTCCTAACTGCATAGGCTGCGACAGAAATCTCCTCTCCTCTCGGATCTCGCGCTGGTGGTGTGAACCCCCTCTCTAGAATCGCACGGAAGACCCCCCTCCCCCCTACCGCATCTCCTCCTCCCGAAGAACTACCTCCAGGAAGCACGCTCCAACTGCGCGCATCCTCCAGCTCTTCCAAGAGGCATCACCATCTTCAGGTGATCTCCAGGCCTCGAAGGTAGAAGTCTCCATCGACGACCCCTCCACACTCCTGTGCCAAGCCCTATCAGGGGCAACAACACTCTCATTAGCAGATCGAGCCCCCCCTCTTGATTCTCCAGACGTCAATGACTTTGAGAAAGAGGGGTTCCAAGTGGAACCCTAAATAGAAGCCCCAAAACGAGCCGTGTTTTTTTTAAAAATTATTTCTCCTTTTTCTGTTGCTATTGTAAGCCTTGAGATGGGCCGAAGAAGAAAAAAAGGGAGAGATGGGCCGGAAAAAAAGAGGCCGCAAGTTTCAAAAAAAGGGAAGAAAAAAGGAGGGGTTGCTTGCAAAAAAAAGTGGTTTGGGAAAAGAGGTGCGTACAAAAAATCATACGCTTAAAAATGAAATAGCCAAAAAAATGATTTTGATAAAAAATATGGAGCCAGAAAAAAAAGAAAGAGAGATTGGCATACATGATGTTTTGTTTCCCTATTCTCTTGTCTTCTACAAATTTTGTTGATGTCATTATTTTCCGACAAGTATGGGAGAAAGGGGAAGTATTGTATAGAGTCATAGGTTCGTTCAGATTCAGATGTCAGATTCCAAACCAGCTAGATGTTCAGACTATACAGTTTAGTTTTCCAGGCTTGACGATCAGATTTCGAGTCCTTTCTAGATGTTCACATGTTTAGCATCTTTTGTTGTGGTCCTTATATTCTGGTCAGAGTTTTCATGTATTCCATAGGGACTCTAGAGCAGAGATTCCATTTCCTATGCCATGTGGGATATGGTTTTCATTTGGTTTTATAGGAACTCTAGAATAGAGATCCCATTCTCTAAATCAGTATGGGAGATACACAGTTCTCCGATGAGGAGACTTTTTCAGACTCCATTCTCAAGTGATCGTGGACTCTGACGAGGATGTCTCCATGGCTTTTCAATTTGACCTTTTCAGAGATGGAGTAGTTCTCCACATGTTGTGGTAGGGCAGAGTTCTTCATGTAGAGACTCATTTCAATTGCAGTGACTCTGACAGGCGTAGTACAGAGCACATGCTCTCCGACGAGGAGATTCAATTCTACTCACACTCCAGCCTGCTTGTTCCTCCTCACATGCACAACATGAGAAGCAATGTCCTCAACAGCAGCCGACAGTTGTGTGCGTTGAGTTGACATTATCTGTAACGTCTTGTATTGTGAGTTGAGATTTCTTTCTGTTTGTCCAAGTTGAGCATTGCATGCTCCAGCTTGAGGGGGAGTGTTGGAGTATGATGGTATGCGTCACTTGTATAGGTTGGTAATTGGATTCCTATAGGGTTCAATTACCACACTACAGTTGTTTAGTCTCACATATACTAGTTGTGAGATGTGGAGACTCAATGAGGGCTATAAGAAGCCCCTTACCATCTGTACCAGATGAGAAAGTGCAATGCATACATCAACCCTTTGAGGCGTTCTCTCGTGGTTTCATCCCACTTATTAGGGAGTAGGGTTCCACGTAAAATCCCATCGTTCTAAATGATTTTATCTTTATTTCTTTGATACGCTTCTGCATTATATTTTATAATAGTTATTGTTGGAGTATTTGGTTATGCGTCATATGAATTGTAGGAGGGTAAATAGATCTTAGAGAGGTCCATTTACCCCATTCATATGTTTAATCCCATATCTACTAGTGGTGGGACTCGGAGGCTCTGTGGGGGCTATATAAGGAGCCCCAAATCTCCTGTAACCATTGAAAAAAAGCAATAAACACAACAACCCTCTGAGGCATTCTCTCGTGGTTTCATCCCGCTCCTTAGGGAGTAGGGTTCCACGTTAAACCTTGTGTTCCTTCTTGTTTATCGTTCTAGATTTATGCTCTGTTTATCATTCGCTTCCGCATGTTTATTTTCTAACATGGTATCAAAGTGGGTTCGATTCTCGAGGATTTACTTTTGTTCATATTTTGTTTGAGATATTGATTTACTGTAATTCATTTGAGATTCAAGAGTTCTCAGTTTTCATCACGATTCTTTGTAAAGCATCATGCAATGGCATGTAAAGGATATCTTTAAAACCCTAATCAGGGTTTTCTGTTGGAACCCTTTCTCGGAAGCAGCTACCCCAGGTGGTACCCTTCCAGGCGATTTTCTCGCTACCATCGTTTTTGCTCCTACAAGGAACCTCAGATCCTTCGCCGCTGTCGTGTGAGCCATCGCACTGGCTTTGTGTCGCCCAAGTTCTCGTGGCTCCAACAAGCGATCTTCCAGGCAATCTTCTCGCTGCCATGCCTTCCTTCGATGCGCTTCGGGCATCACAACCCATTGCCGCCCAATCTTGCAACCCTAGTCATCTCTTCTCTGCGCGAGGGAATGATCCCCATTGGGGAACCCCATGCGACGCCTCATCTTCCTTGAGTACCTCTAGGCGGCGGGCGAAGAACCTCAACGCTTGAAGATTCGTATAGCGGTGCCCCGCACGAGATGACCCCTCTGTTCCGAGGGTACGACGGCGGTTCGACCATATCTCTGGGCGACTCCAGCGACCCATCGCAGATAGGAGCCCATGCAACGCTTCTAAACGCCCCCTCCCCCTTCCCCCCGATGCGCATCCCCATCGCGGGAAAGAACCCAGACGTGGCAACCCTCCTCCTCGCACCGCATCCATTCGCAAGCGATGCCTCTGCTACGCCTCCATGTCGCTCTAGTGCTGATGATGCGAGGCGAGAACCCAACATCGAAGCGGCGATCTTACGAGGGGTATCCCCAACAGGGGAACCCTACATAGGGGTGCGTAGGGTTTTTGGCCCAAGTGGGCATGCTATGGTTAATTTTTTTTTAAAAAATCATTGATAGACCCAAAGCCCAGTCGAGTAGTATTCAAGAAAAGAAAGAGGAAGGAAGGGGGAATGAGAGCCCCAGTGGGCTATGGGCGTTTAAAAAAAGGGGGCCGTGAGTTATTATGGAAAGAAGAAGGGGTGTCTGGTTTTAAAGCCCAAAACGGGCTTCGTATCTAAGACCATTGTGAGCTGAGAGATTACAAAAAAACCTTTTGAAAAAAAGGCGTGTACAATAAAAAGCTGTACGCAAAAAATTTGCAAAAAAGGCCCATATAATTAAAAAAGGGCGTATGAAATTTCAAAAAAAAAAGTTTTTTTTTAAATTTGGACCGCTAAAAAAATGAAGGAAAGCCGTAAGAAGTTTTAAGTGATGTCCCCATTATCTCCCCATATCTATGTATTTTATTGTCTTCTCCCAACTTGGTCGACGATTGTCATTTTTGGACAAGTATGGGAGAAAGGGGGAGTATTATATAGAGTTACAGGTCATGTGTTAGATTCAGATTTGTCAGCGGCCAGCCAGTTTTCAGACTCTACAATTGTCAGATGTTCAGACTCGATGTCAGTTTCCGAGTCTTCAGTTCAAGACGCACTAGTGTGCAATCTTCAGTTTTGTGGTCCCCATCATTCTTCTTGTATTGACAGGCCAGAGTTTTCATGTGAGCCATAGGGACTCCTGAGTAGAGGGCCATTCCCTATGTCAGGTGGGCAAGGGGTTTCATGTGGTATCATAGGGACTCCAGAGTAGACTATCATTCTCTGAGCCAGATGTGAGAGACCTAATTCTCCGACGAGGAGACTCCAGGCGTAGTTTCAAACTCGATGGCCAGATTCCGAGTCCTCAGTTTGACTCACACTCCAGCCTGTTCGTCCTCACCTGCACGGCATGAGAAGCAATGCCCTCGGCAACAATCGACAGTTGTGTGCGTTGAGTTGATATTTTCTGTAGTGTCCTGTAGCGTGAGTTGAGTTTCTTTTGTGTTTGTCCAAGCTGAGCACTGCATGCTCCAGCTTGAGGGCTGTTGGAGTATTTGGTTGTGCGTCATATGAGTTGTAGGAGGGTAAATGGATCCTGGAGAGATCCATTTACCCCATCCATATGTTTAGTCCCACATCTACCAGTGTTGGGACTTGGAGGCTCTGTGGGGGCTATATAAGGAGCCTCAGACCTCTTGTAACCATGGAGAAAAAGCAGTAGACACACCAGCCCTCTGAGGCATTCTCCCGTGGTTTTATCTCGCTCCATAGGGAGTAGGGTTCCACGTTAAACCTTGTGTTCCTTCTTGTTTATCGTTCGCTTCCGCATATTTATTTTCTAACAGTTTTCTTACGCAACTACGTAGTACTCAAAGCAACACTCCTCTCACGTCATATAGTATTGCCTCGAATATTGACAAGTGCCTCGAATTTTATTAAATCAAGACTTTTTTTTTGGAGAATTAGATGCTAAACACATTCTTATTTGCTTTGAGGACTCTGTGGAGGTTTCACCTTGATTTTCATTGAACATAAGAAGCATATGTAGAGTAAGTTCTTGTCGGGCTACGAATCTATGATCACACCTTGCCCACCTCACCTTACTTGGTTATCTTACCCAGCTATGTAATACCCAAAGCAATGTTCCTTCTCTCACGTCATATAGTATCGTATTCCACGAATATCAATAAGTGCCTCGAAATTTATTAAATCAAGACTGTTTGGGAGAATTAGATGCTAAACACATTCGTATAAGCTTTGAGGAGAAGTATTTTGTAATAGCCTATGATACAAGAAATTTTGAGATCACGGTTGATTGGTTATTGTTATAAGGTGATCTTACTTTAAACTGAAATTGACTTACACGAGTTGCAATATGGATTGATCTTCCTAACTTAAATGCTCATTTGCGCTATCTTGTTGTTGTACAATCTATGCTCGGCTAGTGAGAAATTAATAACCATTGACGAGAACTACACGACCTAGCTATTTGAGGATATGTGTAGAGGTGGATTTGTTGAAGCTGAGAGTCAATGTTTTAGACAGAAGATAATCTTTGAATGATTTCCCCAGTTCTTTTAGCATTGTTGCACCATTGGACATATCTTGGAAGAGTGCAGGCAACCTAAAGGGAAGAAGCAAGGGATTCGCTCGAGGGGAAATGAAAAGGTTGAACTCAGGTTTGGAATTTGTTAATGCACGATAAGATGTTAATAATTATCAACGGATACAAGGGTGCTCAAAAGCAATAACAAGGCATTCTATTGGTTGAACTAGATCTTGAAGAAGTGGTAGAGAAATATCAAAAGAACTAGAAGTGGTTGTGGATTCAAGTGCGAGATAGAGTTGTAGAACTAAGAATAAAAAGGAGGAAACTGAGCTTGCAAGATAATCTACTCGATGTTTTAAATTTATCGGCAGTGAGATGCGACATTTGGCCACTGACAACAACAGAGCAGGAGACCGTTGTATATAGTATATTAATAGGGTTTGTTGGGCAGTTGGTTGGTATTAAATAAATACAAATCAAGTCCCTTGACCGTTGAAAGAGAAGGGTCTATTTAAGAGCACCAAATGCCTTGGAGTTCCTCACATTGAAGGAATGAAGAAGGATAAATCAAAAATCTTTCTTTTATGAAATTAACCGAGAAGGAAGTTTACATGAATACTCTCAGGTATTTGTTTACATAGTTGTTACATTTCATGATTCTATTCACAGTTGAAGCTCCCTCCAACAGGTAACATATGCATTGCAATTCGATGGCGCCCGCTTCGCGAAGTTCGACATCATATTGTGGTGATTCTGGAGCCCAAATAAGGTGTCATTGCGACAATCCAGCAGTGGTAAAAACCTCAGGAAAACCTTGGAGTAGAGGGTTGAAGTTCTACACATGCCACCACAAGATCTGCAACTTTTTTCAGTGGATGGAAGTTGCACACATGGATCAGTCACCAAGCACTGATCAGATGTTAGCATTAATATCTAGTAGAATTGTGGCAGTAGAGAAGCATTTAAGGGAGATGCTTTTTATATTGAAGCTGATACTGATGTTTTTGTGTGTTGTTGCAGCTACATTTCTTTATATGAATAAAGATAGCTGAGTTTGGTTGCATACCTCTATTGGTTGTGTATGTGTTATGCTGCAAGACACAACCTTGTGTTGTGTATGTTACACACTAAATAGTAGAACACACCAAAACATATCTCCAAAGACATAATATTACAAAACATAGCTCTAAAGTTGTCCATATTTACAAACGAGATATGAAAGTCACTATAGTACAGACATCAAACATTTCAGTAAATACTACAGAAATGAAACATTTCGCTGTATCATTCTATCATAAGTATAGAGCTCTCCAAAAAATAAATCCAAAGGGTCACCACCCTAGAAGGCTCTGTGAACGCATACATAGACTCCGTAGCAATCTGTCCGTGCTTCACATCAAAAAACTCCAAGACTTCCAAGGCTCCTATAAGTAATTCACCCAAAAAAACAGGGGAAGTCATTCACAGAATAATCAATCAATGAGATGAAATTGGCATTTATATATGATGAGTACCTTAATCGAGTGTGCAATATGGACCATCTGATGCGGGATCAAACGATTGGCTTGGACGGCCACGACGTCTTGGCATGCAATCTTCTTGGCGACGTTTCTTTGGTCGAGCCACCGGCCGCTTTGTTGATGCAGTTCCACTACAAAGTACCAAGTAAATGATGCTACAATTCTTTGAATTTGATTGTGATGACAGTTTATAAAGGAAAAAAGACATGTCCCAATGCTAACCTTCTACTTGCCATGGCAATTGCATCGTTAGAGGTTTGTGTATCTTGTTGCTTCTGGGATGGCTGCACTGTCGGTGGAGGATTAATTAGCTCCTTGCAGGTGTTCTTGTGATGCCCATAACCTCCACAACGTGCACAATTATGACGAGATCTACGTTTCTTAACCACCTCATCCTTGGATCGAATTCTATTCTTTTTTGGTCTCCCTAGAGGCTGTTTGGTACGGGGTGTACCCACAACATAAGGAAGCTTAACTATAGCCCAAAATTCCTTGTCGGGTAATGGTGCTATGCCAAACTCATCTCACTTCCTGTATGTTTGCAAGGTATAATAATGGGAGATGTAATCCTCACACCTAACCCCTCGAATGCTGCTGAGAACAACAGCTGCGTGCCTACAAGGGAGGCCATAAATCTGTCATCGATTGCATGTACACTTTTGTGCCTCTATGTCAACCACATACCGCCCATAAGGCGTCTCCACTTCTGCATGTCGGTCACTGGATCGTCTCACAATAAAGCCCTGCAAATCTCTTGAAATCCCCATTACGTATTCTGATGCTAGGGGGACCAAATCACCCGTTAGTTGTGATGCTCTACATCTTCGCGCGTCCATCGTTGTCATAATTTTCTGACGAATCCAATCCACAAGCTCACAAAGGGGAAGATGTCTAGCCTTGGAGATCCAAGCATTAAAGCTTTCACTCAAGTTGTTGGTTACATAAGCGCAATGCGCGGCTTCATGGAACTGGTGTCGGCTCCATGTTTGAGATAGACTCGCTAAATAATCAAATGCTTTTTTTTGATAATTTTTGAATATCATTCATGTTATGTAGATAATGCCTCCTTTCATAAGCGCGTGCATCCAACCAAACAAGTCTCTCCAAATCTTCTCCTGGAAAAACCTTTTTGAAGTTCTTGTAGACATGCCTCATGCATGCCCTATGCTCTGCTTCGGGAAAAATTTTCATCATTGCCCCTTCGAGGCCCTTTTGTGCATCAGAAATGATTGCCAACCTCTTCCACATTCAAACTCGAGCGCTGCATGCAACTTCTCCATGAAATATGTCCATGAATCAATGGACTCATCCTCGCATATGCAGAAGGCAACGGGAAAAAGGCCATTCGTTCCATCAAGAGCAGTGGCTGCCAACAAGGTCCTAAGGTATTTCCCTTTCAAATGACAACCATCAAAGCCAAGGAAAGGCCTACAACCATTTTTAAACCCACTAATGGATGTCTTGAAGCAAATGAAGATTCGTAGAAATGCATCATCCTTCTCTGTGACATAATCAATCACAGATCCTGGATTCCTCGATTTTAATTCGTATACCAAACTAGGCACCTTAGGGTAGGTAAGATCAACCTTCCCAAAGATCGAATCGAGAGCAATGTTCCTTCCCCTGTAAACTCTAAGATAGGGAATCCTCACACTGAATTCCTCCCATAACCTACCTGAAATATCCTTCATTGACAACGTGGGATTTTCCCTCAACCACTTCTCACAAAATTTGGCTATCCATCTTTGCTTCGCCATCCCCGTATCAACTCTGTTTATACCGTTGCAAGTATGAATTCCTGACAAGGTCTTGATGCGGAATGTGGCTCCTCCTGCAAGCATAGAAGCATGGATGCGCCACACGCACCCATCACTGGCACATCTTGCTGTGATTCTTGTAGGACCAGACTTCACAAACTTCACTTTGAATTCGTTCTTAAGGCAGTATGCAACAAGTTGGAAGCGAAAGACCGCACGATCTTGGAAATCACTGCCCACTTTGAATTCCTGGTTCTCAACTTCGAAATTTGGACCCTCATAGTCCTGTATGTCTTCGATCTCTATGTCGATGGCATCGTCACTAGCAAAACTCGCATAACTACTTTCAGATGTATCTTCGGTTGAATTGGCGATCCATTCGTCATCTGAATCGTCGTCAACACTGAAAACATCTTCAGTTCCAGGGTCTGCATGAAACTCCTATTCCAAGCAGCACCTTCTCTTTCTTGAACCTGCTCTAGTGGATTTTCTTCTCTCATGTGCAGCAGCTTGAGGGGCCTGCTGTCTTCCAGACCTTGGTGTCTTCTCTCCTGGCTTCTTTGTACCAGATTGTGCTGACTTCCCAATACCAGATTGTGCAACATCTTTCTTTGATGTTTCTCCTCTTTGTGCCTTACGTCTTCCAGACCTTGGCGTCCTTGAAACCACTGCTTTGCGGAGCATTCTAGGTGTCTTTGGTGTTCCTGCATCAACATGTGTCCCACCATCAACTTCTTCCTGTCCCAAATCTTCCATAGTATTCACCCCAGTGCTTTGCGCACGAACCTCTTCATGTGGCAAGTATATAACCTCCTCCCCAGAGAGCATCGAAGAAGTCATCGGGGAGATCAGACAACCCAACTATTCTGATGCTGTATTGGATGATTGTCCCTGTCCTTGGATTGCTAATTTGCTCTTCATCGCTTTCTCCGCCTTCTCGGCTTCAAAAGACGAGAGAGCACCGTTGTCGATGAACCCAACAATGAGTTCCACATCACTTCCATCCATGTGGCCATTGAACATACTCATCATGTCTGCTTCATTTGAGAGATCAACGAAATGACTTGCTCTCGACTTTGGGTCTTTGTATCGCATTGATAGGAAAGAAGAACTGTCCCAAGGAACAATCTTCGATATAGTGTCGATCAGGTCAAACCAGCAAGTGAAATCGGGGTTGATTCCAATCACCTCCTCCACAAAGTCCACATATTTTTCACCCCGACATCCCTTCGTGTCCTTAAACCGCCCGCTGTATCTCACACGGATCGTCAGCACACCTTGCTCTCCATTGTACCAAACCATCCTACATTCAAGTTCAACAAAAGAAATGGTGCACCATCTATATGTGTATAATTTGATTTCGAGAATATTTGCTCCCAATCAAACCCAAAAAAGTATGATCAAAACACAAAAACCATAGAATCGAAAACCCCTAAAAACGATCAATTCGGTAAGCCCCAAACCCTAATAACGTTGTCAATACGATTGGAATGAGAAGCTCCTCCACTCGATTAACGTCGTCCATACGAAAAACCCCAAACCCTTACTAACTTGGAGAAGGCAATGGAGAAGCTCCCCACTTGATTGCAGCCGTCAGTATGAAAATCCCCACTCACGAGGACTCAATCAGCTTGCGGAACTCCTCAGCGTGGTGCGGAAGAAAACGGGAGAAAAAGGTTGAGCTTCTCTCGGAGGGAGACGAAAGGAGATGATGGCAACGGTGGCATGCGGATTTTGGGGGGAAACAGTTCGTCTGAGTCCTCTTCTCCCGCCACTTGCGCGGGGTTACGACACGTGGCACCTTAATTTCTCCCGCCTACAATTTTGCCTCGGGAATCAAAGGAGTTATCACACTTGAGTCATGTCTAACCACGGTTAGACCATTCCCAATAACAGCGATGTTACGGAGGGGCACATTTGCTAACGGCGACACTTTTGAGGGGCACAAGTGATATTACCAAAAAGATAGGGGTATAACTGATATTGCAACACTAAGATGGGCACAAGTGATAAAATCCCTTGTCTATACATCACTGGAGGAGATGCATGCAAAGAATTTGTGATTTATATCCTCAAAAGCCTTAGAACTATAAGATCCATCTTTCCCGTGAATGAATCTGGCCCTTTGAGACCCCATCGCTACATTGTCTGATGCAATACACAAAATAAGACCTTGATCCATAGCTTATGATACTTTGCAAGCACTATCTCTGAATAAAAATCGTAGTGGTTAATAAAGCCCCATTACCATTAGCCTTTCGAACTATGAAGCAACCATCCACCCATGTCTAATGATCATGCTCACTAGTTGACACCTCAACCTCAACCTTTGGACGACCTCCACTATCACCAATAAATTCCACAACATGCTATTATGACAACAAGTGAAACAACAAGCACTACCCATTGTCGTGCTTGACCTCGCCAACAAACATCCCGCCGTTAATTATCATTGTAAAGCGACATACGAAATAATCACAAAGCACACTATGACCATTCCAATCTTCCAACTAGAAACGAAAGCCGCTCCCATCTTTCATTACATGTCTAAAACGACGAGAGATTACTAGCATAGCTGAATAAATACCTATTTCGAAGTTCAACAATGCTCAAACCTCCCTTCTACACCTACGCTGAATAAATACCTATTTCGAAGTTCAACAATGCTCAAACCTCCCTTCTACACCTACAGGTTCATCGTGACTCCATGGATAGTAACATTTGATAAAACAAATTAGTGCTCCTCCCTAGATGTCTGCCACGATGGACACTTTTTTTTTGAAACCAACTTTTCGGGGGAGGCACGGCTCGGTGCTCGCCCCAAACTTTTTATTAAAAAAGTGAAGAAGCAGAAGAGAGAGCGATACAAAGTTAGAGGATCAAGTCGATCCCACAAAAAGCCCAAAAAGAAGACGCACTACATCAAAGACCAATCATTATAAAGCGTAGCCGAATGCGCCAGAATATTCTCCTTGTACAACCTTTGCCCCCTGAAAATCGTCGAGTTACGCCCAAGCCATATCGCCCAAATGCACGCGAACGGACGAAGGAGCTCCCCCCGCGCGGTATCTTTATCAGTCCACAGAGAGTCCCAAAATGCCAGAGAAGAGGAAGTTTTGATCCACGGAATTCGGGCCTCTGCCCAGATGGCAACAGTGACGGGGCAAAGGAAGAAAAGGTGCTCTAAAGTTTCCAAACCGCCTCCACAAAGCGCACAATCCGTAGAATCGATCCCCGCGAATAACCTGGTGCACCTGTCGCGAGTCAATATCCTCCCGCGTCGGAACATGCAGAGAAAACAAGCGACCCTCTCCGGGAGCTTCACTCGCCAGATGAGGTTAATATCCCTGCACATGAGGTCCTGATGCGGCGAATCCTGCTGTGAAATAGCCCTGAATTCACGCCTCGTGGAGAAGACGCCATCGCGCCATATCCAGTGATCCCGATCACCCGAAGGCCTGGGTGCATCCTTAAGCAGCTCGAGGAGAGCCAGGAGGTCATCGAACCGCTGATCAGAGAGGTTACTGGCGAAGGATGGGAACCAGTCATCCCCCAACCAAGAGGAGGCCACCGTCGCTCGAGAATCACGCGCCAAAGCACAGAGGCGTGGGAAGGTATCACCGAGAGGGGCCACACCTGCCCACTTATCCCGCCAGAACAAGGAGTAGTTACCATCCCCGAGAACAGGATTGAAGAGATGAAAATAACACGTAGTAACAGATAAAATCCCACGCCAGAAAGGGGTTCTAGAGCGGCGATCCTCCAAATCCCGCACCATCTCCACCCCAATAGACAGCAGATCACGCAGAATGGAAGGGAAGAAGCTGTTGGAACTTCCCCAGAGCCTATTAACCCACTTGAGAAGAAACGCGTCATTTACGCGATCAAGTCGCCGAATGCCAAGGCTGCCATCGCACTTCCTCTTAGTCACCTCCGCCCACCCCACCAGGTGAGGACCACGCGAAGAAGGCCCCCTTCTTCCCCAAAGAAAGCTTCGCATCAAACCCTCAAGGCGCTTCTTAATCCCCACCGGCATAATCCAGTTAGAAAGGTAGTAAATAGGGATAGAAGCAAAAACCGACCTAACAAGAACGAGCTGACCTCCCCGAGAGAGCATGGCTGCGCTACACCCGGCGAGCCTCGTTTCCACTCTGTCCACCATCTTGTGCCAATCGCGAAGCCTAGATCTCCCCGCCCCCAGGGGCATCCCCAAGTAGTCGATTGGAAGCGAGGACGGAGGAGTTCCCAGCAACATCCCACAAGCATCCGCCGAGCACGCATCCCAAGCGAAAGGAATCACCTTGGACTTGGAATGATAAGCATTACCTTTTTCATCTCCTACATACTCAGCACTCCAAGGCTACTGTCCTTGGATGACATCAACCTCTTCCAATTCACCAAGGACATCCCCTGCATCAAAGATTCCAACTGTCCTTGATCCTCCTTTGGAAACATGCATGTCGAGAGGAAAAAATCAGATGACAGACACCACCACCTTGAGAAGAATAGTGCACACTCCAGCCCCCGCGATAAGCATAACGCGCTTGCCATCCCATAAATTTTCGCTCCATCTTTTCTACCACCAACATCGAATCACGTTTCCTCAACCCTCCACCTACCGGGGGTAACCCCAAGTAGTTAATAAGTATTGACCTTTGTTGAATATGAATCCTGTCTCTGCCTCTTTCACTGCAGAATAAAAACACCCACTTGTCACAGTTGATATGCATATCAGAAACAACACCAAAAAGTTCCATGACATTAGGACACCTTCTGTCGTTCGAGCATCCCTTTACAAAGTAGTGTCATCTGCGACAACATAATGAATATTTCCTCGACATTGAAATTGGCAAAGAAACCCCCAACAACTACACGGAAACCATACTAGGAAGAGCATCAACCACTTCTTGTTACTCCTTGGAGGTGATGAACCTTTTTTTGTCGCCTTTACAGGTTTTTTGATTACACCCATTGTTTTAAAAAGCGCCGCCTCGAGGCGCAAAGGCGTACGCCTCGAGGCGAGGCGCAGCAATTTCGCCCTGAGGCGCACGCCTCAGGTTCTCTGGGTGGGGCGTGCGCCTTGACTTGGCGTGAGGCGCTCGAGGCGCGAGGCGCTCGAGGCGAGGCGGAGGCGTAAGCCTCGAGCCATGAGGCTTTTTTTTACATTTTTGGTTATGTGCTTTGCACTTGACCTTATTTTTTTGTTAGCATTATATTTTTTATGTTTTTTTTGTTTACATGTTAACCCTTGCATATTTCTATATATAGCTCCATGCAAAGAGAAGAGATCGCTTGAAACAAGCGAAGTTTAATGATCTTGTATACTTCATGTTCAATTTATCATACATCTACACATACTAGTTCTATTACACACGGATTTGAGTTTGAATTGTAATAAATGTTTTATATTAGTTGCAAGTTTGCAAACTTGATGTTGTTATTTGGTTGTATAAGTTGTGAATCTTAGAATAGTTATCGCATATATGAAGAAGCAAGGATGCAAATAAACACGTGAATTAAAATAATTATTACATTTGATTGTGAATAGCAAAATAAAAATAACACCCCCGTCTTGTTGGGTTATGATATGGCAGGAGGGGATGCATATGACGGTTCTCTAACAATATCCAGCATGACAAATGGTTGGGATTCAAGGTGTGTTAGTATTTTTTACTTCAAACACTAAAAATTATGGTTCCTATTATACTTTAGTTTTAAGTATAGACTTTAATTCAATACTCATATAGAATTATTGAAGTTGGAGTTGGAACTTGATATTCCATATATTAGTGCCTTTTTTTGAATTACAATGCCTTCATTGCTTATGTATTGCATCTCTTATTAGTGTTAAACTATTCTTGAATGTATTTTTGGGATCATTTAATATTATCATATATTTTTTCAATGTATTTTCCTTTAATTTTATTTTTTTTCCAAAAAATTGAGGCTTACGCCTCGACCTCCTCGAGGCTTACGCCTCGCCTCGATTTCAGGGAAAACGCCTCGAACCGCCTCGCGCTTTTTTAAACCTTGATTACACCACCTCTTATGAATTATTTGTCCTCGCAACCAAGTGCATTTTTTGGATATTCCAAGTCCAGAAAGGCTATTAGCGTTATGGTTCGATTGGGCATCGATATTATGTTTCAACAGATGCCACGTTCTTTGAACGGGCTAGTTTTTCTTAACTGAGTTTGTTAAGGACATTCTCTTTTAGAGTTCCCTCATCTACTCCAGGTCTATGATAGGAGGCACCCCATACAATTGGAGGCTGCATGTTTATTTGTTCCTAACTTGTAGGATGAGCTTCCTTCAAACAATCCTTTATTGCAGACTTGAATGCCCCTCCTGCTCCACAGAACTCCTTGCTCCGAGGAAGTTTAAATGGCAATGTAGTTTGCATCATCTGTCACACTTCTACTGATAGGCTATCTAGTTGTTGCACGATTTTTTACATATGCTCTCATGACAATGGCTCTTCCACATAATCATTATACAACCCTCAGGATCTAGATTGGAAACAAGCCATGAATGAGGAGATGGATGCTCTTGTAACTAAATGCACTTAGGAACTTGTGCTATGTCCAATAAGCATTGCTCTTGTTTCTTGCAGATGTGTTTTTATGACAAACTTGCTCCGGATTCATTAGTGGATAGATTGTGGAGTAGATTAGTGATCAATGTCTTGAATTAGATGTACAATGAGGATTATTTTGAGACTTCTTCTCTAGTAGCTAGGATAGGGTGATATGTACCATTATCTCTATTGTTGTCAACAAAATATGGTCAATTGTTTAGTTAGATATCAAGAATGCTTGCCTTTACAATGATCTTGAGAAGGAGGTCTATATCGAACTACCATCATGTTATATCGTTATGATTGGGTATGTTTGTCTTTTGCGTATGGCTATCTATGGTCTAAAGTAGAGCTCCTAAACATAGATGACAATCTTACCTTGAAGATCAACTCCATTGATTTTTACAAGATTACGTTGGATTGCTCTGTGTTTTTTTGAAAACATACTTCATGATATGCTATTCTTATGTTATTATATTGTTGTTAATATAGATAGAAATTTATGCATTCTTGAGACCAAGGCATTTCTAGTTTCTGCATAAGGTGTTTGTCCCTAAGGACCTTAGCAGCTTGTGATATTTTCTTGATTTTTGAGGTCACTCGTTCTTCTGCAGGACTAAATCTATTTCATAGAAAGTATTGTCTTTATATCTTTGTGGTTGCTTGTTTATTTAGTTGTAAACCATCTCTTATTTAGCTGAATCATTGCATGATGTCACCTTGACAAAGTCCTTTTTTGAGGAGACTACACAATATAAAAGTCTAGTGGGCACTTTTGTATTTTACAGTTATTTAGCTTGATATCTCTTTTGTCGTGAGCATAATCAGTCGAGATATAGTCATTGGCATGATGTTCTCTTATTCTCAGGTGTTTGAAGAATTTATCAGGCTTGAGACTCTTCTCTGCATCTAATGGTCACATATGCATTACATCTTGCACATATGTTGATTACACCAATTCTTATGTGTGCAAATGCTCCACCATTTTTTTGACAATGTTCATTGGTGGAATTCTTGTCACTTGGCGTAGTAACGAGCATGCAGTTGTTTCTAAATTCAATAGAACAATAGAATCTAGAGCCATGGCTCCGACCTCTTATGAATATAGTTGGCTTGTCTTTGTTTTATAGGAACTTGGGTTGTTTATCAGAACTCTGATTCCTCTCTTTTGTGTTAGCAACTTCGCCACTTATATTGCCACTAATATTATCTTTCATGAACACACCACGCACATTGAAGTTTGCTTCATTTTATGAGGGATGCCGTGTCTAAAGGGGACACTACTACTACTCATTTCTTCAGTGCTTCAGCTTGCAAATATTCACATCAAAGCTCTTCCAAAGAAACATATTTCGCTATTGACCTCAGAATTGGTCGATATAATTGCTCTAACTTAAGGGGAAATATTGATTTTTTATTATTTTAACCATTCTTGTATATATTATTTCCATTGAGGATATCATTGTGTTTCACTTTTAGGGATTTAGGATTTCATCTTCTATGAAAACCTACCCTTTGAATATAGTCATTTTCCCCATCCGATTATTTCCACACTTACAAAACGGAATAATGTACACTCTTGTTATAATATGTATTTAAATGAGCAATTTGATCTCTCCAAGGGATTGCGCTACTCTCCTATTTTTAGTCATGTACTGACGAGACTTTATTGCCCACCCGTCCAAGTTGGTCTTGTGTTCATTCATATTGAGATTCTATTGTCTTTATTTTGATTGTATTTTTCCAATGTCTCCACGCCTCATAAGAGGGTTGCACATAGCTAGGATGTGTCACAATTGGCGTTGGCAACACCTGAATGATGTCGTAAGGCAGCAACAGTACCATAATGCCCCTTCATAAGGTTGCAATTGCTTAAGCACCTGGAGATCAACGATCAATGTCTCTGCATGTCCCTAATTGCTTTCCATAAAGAGGCTTATTAGTTGCATTTTTATCAACAACATAGATTAGTGGTATTGTGATCGATGAATTTAAGAGTTACTATTGGGAAGAGCAATTTTGGAGGCATTATAGCAAGGCAAAGTGGTGCTCACACGATGAATGAGAGGACAAATTTAAGCATGGCCTCAAATTTCAGCGAAATTCGGTCGAATTTCTGTCGAATATTGATATCCAGTCGAAATCGAAATTCGTCCGAAATGACTGAAATGACCGAAATATGGGGGTCCTGATACAAAAAATGACCTAAATGACCGAAATTCTGGTCGAAATTCCACCGAAATTCCATCGAAATTCTGTTTTGGTCGATACCGAAATGGTGACCGAAACCGACATTTAGAGCCTTGAATTTAAGACATGCTTTGAATGAGGAGCTCGATTGAATATAACAAGTGTTCATGGTGGTGTTGAACTATTGCAAGGAGGGGACACCAACAATATGACAATAGAGATAGAGATTTGCTCTGACGATCATTGTTTTTAAAAACGCGCCTCGAGTCGTTTTTCAAGGGAAAATGCCTCGAGGCTATAGCCTCACTCAGCCCCAGTGAGGTATGCGCCTCGAGGCTTATGAGGCACGCGCCTCGAGGTGCTGCCTCATGTATGGGCTGTTTTTTTCCATTTTTTATGCAATATTGTTTCTTTTTCTTTTGATTGTGAGCTTTTCGTATTCCGTAGACAAGTATTTTCAATTCTTTAAGCTCATGATTCACCGAAATGCATTTTTTTAAATTTATAACATATTTAGATTATTTTTACTTTGTTATGCATGTTTTTTATAAATCAACATGAACACAAAAAATGAGTCTTTAGTTCTTAAATATAATGCCTATACTCTTTAGTCTGAATCAAGCATAAATGCTTTCTTTATTAAAATGTTTGGATTCAAGTCCCCTCATTTGACCTAAATTTTGAAAGAGTATATTTTGTAAACATGTCTCATATTTTCTTCTATTTAATCGGGACTAAATTAATACACATCAAAGCATGCATGAACAAAGATGATCATAGCATGCAATATTCAAGTATTTTATCCCCCAATCATTATGGTAAAGTAAAAAGTGATCGCAGATTCACTGCTTACTCTCTTATCCTTCTTAATTGAATGATACATAGCTCACCTAATTTTGAAAATGGTATGTTATATCTAGTCCCTTTAGTTAAATTTTATTCAAAACTTTAAATTTTGCGGAGGGTTACCCATTATTGTGCTTACATATCCATATTTACTTGACTCCTTACAGATTTAGAGTTAAAAAAAGAGTTATATAACAACTTGGATGTTTAAACCATGATGTTAGCCTTGAAATATCACAAAGTTATGTATTTAATCATAACTATTTAATTTCTAGAACTTGAAAATTGTAAGTATGATTAATTATTATATTTTATAAAAATTTTCTTTCACGAGTGAGGTGTACGCCTCGAGGCTTACGCCTCGATGCAATACTAGGAAAACGCCTCGATACACCTCACGTTTTTTTTGAGCGAGAACTAAGGGGAACCCTCCCAAGATGGGAGTCACCACACCAAAAACTTCATTGATTTACAAGAAATTACATTAAATGGAGACCCAAAAAGTGTACAGTGCGTTACAGTGAGCTACAACATTTTCATAGTAAATCCGCTGGCCCTTAAAAGTGGCCTCATTCCTACCAAGCCAAATAGCCCATAACACCGCAAAAGTCCTGTAGACATCACCGGAGGATCCAACTCCCACCGTACGAATAGATCTCCAAAAGAGATCCGCACAGGATGACTGTACCCATTGCAACCCCAAAGCGTCCCACACGTTTGCCGCAGTCGAGCATCCGAAGAAGATGTGGTTCGCATCTTCCACTCCATCCTCGCATCTGTCGCAACTGATGTCCGCCACGCCTAGCAATCTACCCCTCACCTTGTCGCACAAATGGTCTCTCCTCAAGCACCAGAGGAACACCTTTACCCTTGTAGGGATCTTTGCCGCCCAAATCATATAGATCTTCGTCTCGTTCCCCCCCATCACCACACAATTTCCGGTAAGCCATCTTTACCAAGAACCTACCTTCGGTCCACTCAAAAAGGTCCGGATCCGCCGACATCTCCTCGACCGGGGGTATCTCCGCAAGCAGCCGCAAATATTCCTGCAACCTCTGTTCCGAGAGAACCACAATGAACCTCGGAGCCCATGCCCCCGAGTCCACAACCTCCGCCACCTGTGCCCCTTTGTCCATGGCCAGCACCATCAACCTAGGAAAGCGGATCGCCAGCGCCCCCTCCCCTGTCCAGTCATCGTGCCAAAATCTGAAAAGAAGACCATTCCCCAACCTTGGTCGAAGGAAAGGCCTCATGTCCTGAAGCAGAGCACGGATCCCGCTCCACAACGATGACTCGTGACGCCTTCTTGTCGCTACCATCTCTCCAGTGACTCCATAAATCTTCTGTTGCAGCTGCAACACAAGCAAGTTCGAAGGTCCCCAGATGCGCACCACCCATTTGGCAAGCAATGCTCTGTTCATACAGTCCACATCCCTGACTCCCAGACCACCTTCCTCAACAGATACGGCAAGATCCTTCCAAGCCACCAAGTGCCTCCCCTTCTTCTCCTGCCTCCCACTAGACCAAAAGAACGATCTCATCAAGGCCTCGACCCTCCTTCTCACCCCCTCGGGCATGAGTCGGGTTGAGAAGAAGAATATCGGAATGGCAGAAAGGACGTGCTTGAGCAAGGTAAGCTTCCCTCCCTTGGATAGAGTGACCGCCTTCCACTCCTCCAACCGCTCCTCCAATCTCCGAATAACGCAGTCCAGTCGGACTTCCTCAGTCTACCGTCAACCAAAGGCATCCCCAAGTAAGTGATGGGTAAACCCCCCCAGAGGGCAACCCGTCCAAGAAGCCAACTTGTTTCTCTCCTCGTCTTGCATCCCAGGTGTGACCAACACTGACTTCTGTCTGTTGATCTGTAAGCCAGAAAGGCACCCAAATATGTCCACCAAGATAGCGGCATTGTGATTCTGCTCCTCCGTCCCCCCCAAGAATATCAACGTGTCATCTGCATACTGCAACACCGAGACAGAGATGTCCCCCAATCTGAACCCCTTGCACCAGCACTCCTCAACCGCCCTCTGAAACAAGACCGCAAGACAATCCGCCACCAACACGAAAAGAAGGGGAGCAAGGGGGCATCCCTGACGAAGGACCCTCTGCGGTTGTAACCAGCCACCCTCACGTCTACCGTTGACCAAAACAGAGCAGGAGCACGTAGTGACACATCTCTTAACCCAATCAATCCATTGTTGAGAAAACCCCTTTTTCCGCAAAATTGTCCACAAGAATTTCCAACTTATACAATCGTAGGCCTTGGCATAGTCTATCTTCCAAATCACACCCTTCATCTTAGTCCTCTTCCATTCCCGGCTGCATTCCGAAGCGGTCACGATTCCATCTACCATACATCGTCCAAGAATGAACGCGGACTGTGCCCAGTAACACCACGTCTGATAAAACACCTTTAAGTCTGCTCTCCAACACCTTTGCCACAATGACTTAGATGCCATTAGAAATCGAATAGGCCTGTAATCCCCAATCCCCACAGGGGTGTCTTTTTTCGGTAGCGGAAAAATCAAGGCCCTGTTGATCTTCTCAAAACCTCTGTTCCCATCCCTGAATTCATTTAGAACCTCCAGAATATCTGCCTTTAGCAGATCCCATAACTCCCTGTAGAAGGTGATAGAAAAGCCGTCCGGGCTTGGAGTGCCATCCACATTCAAATCCCAAACCGCCCTGCGAACCTCCTCCGAAAACTGTCACCAGCGAGTCTGCCTGCCGACAAGTCAAATACCCCGACCCCCGACCCGTCCAACCCAGACCTGACAAAGTGCTCCCGCAAGGCAGCCCCAATGTTCCGCTCCCCCGAAACCATTTGGCCGCCCACCTCCACCTCATGTAAGAAGCTTCTTCTCCTCCTACCAGAAGCAACAGAATGAAAGAATCGAGTGTTGGCGTCGCCCTCCCTTAACCACTTCTGCCTCGATCTCTGCCTCCAATGAACCTCATCTTTCCTATCTTCCTGATACACGGCCTCTAACCAGGCCGCCCTCTCCTCCACCTCCTCCGGGGTCAGCCCCCGGGTCATCATCGATCCCGTCTAATCTGCCTATCCCTTCATCCGCCTCGGCTCTTGTGGCCCTGCGCCTTATGGCGACCATCCCTCA